>BQNB010025086.1:5448-60030 GCA_026074375.1 Tanacetum coccineum
ACAATGACTTGAATACAATATGTTAATGCGGAATCTTAACACACGTACTAAGAAGAATAATGATTTAACAGAATAACAACTTTGTTAAAATGTTCTTGAGAGTTATAGATTGCTAACTATGATATGTTGTATGATTTGTAATTGTCTATTTCATAGTCTGTTATATTTATACATCTAGGCTATCATCCTTTATAGGCTGCAAAGATCCATTCAGTTTAAGGAACCACACAAGTCTACGTCACAGCGTCATGAACTGTAAATCACTTGGAGGGTGAGCGCGAATGTTATGAAATAGATCTATTCGGGTGTGGATCCCCGTTCGGGTGATTAGCTATCGCCAGTAACGAACGTTATAGCAAGTTGTCTGCGCGCATGTTTTGAAATAGATCTATTCAGGATTGACAACCCCCGTTCGGGTGACTAGCTATCACTGGGAACGAACGTTATAACATGTCGGATCACGTTGGGACTACAGGGCCCCCAACATATACATACTTGAAACATTTTGGTGACATTAAATTGGTCATGCATTCTTTATAAAATCTTTGGGATAATATTGGTACTTTTGGTGACATAAAATGGGTCGTGCATATTTTATAAACATTTTACATGGTACTGTGATGACACAGTGGATAAATATATTTGTTGAAACTTACATTCATACTTAAACTAACCTATGAACTCACCAACTTTAATGTTGACACTTTTAAGCATGTTTTTCTCAGGTGAATTAGATGCTTGGATTATTTGATGTGCATTGGAGTCTTTACATTCAAGTTTTTCATGGTGATGCAATTATGGGACAACTATTATTTTGATTTCAGAAAATCAACGAGATTGTTTTACAAACGACACATTTAGAGGTCGTTCTCTTGTATCTAGCGCTGTGTATTATGAAGTAGCACCCCATGTGGTATTCCGCTGCATTGTCATAGACACATTTTTGGGGGTGTTACACGGAACAGTACATTGTTAAGGGTGCTCGAACGATGCTTTCAGCTTTAAGCTTCTATTATTCCTTTTTGGGCTTGAAGCAGTTGCCAATCTCGCATGCTATATCAGAACAGATTCAATCATTATTATCGACTATGGAAAGATGGCGTATCTCACATCATTAATGAACAGAAAACCTTCAATCAAACATTCTTCACATCTTTTGGTTGCATTGGTTACATACTAAAGCTGGGGAAAAATTGTAGATAAGTGAAGAAAAGTGGGATCCATGTGTTCATTGGTGGGATATTCTATCTAAGTCAACGGGATATGTGTTTACAACAAAGAACACGCTTAATAGGTGAGTCCTTCATATCAAGTTTGATGAAATCAAAGAATGATGTCTAATCACACAGTTCAGGCACCTCGCACTGACAAGACAAGAGATGTCTGTTGAAAATGTCTCTTCTGGGCCTCGGTTCTTCAAGAACAAAAGGGTCTCCTTCAGTGTTTTCCGTTCGTCGATTATGAAAACTCTAACCCGTGCCCCCTAGACAAAATGTATGTTCCTACAGCAGAGAGACAGTTTCATCACATCAAGAGGTTTGGAATTTTCTTTTAGGTTTTAATTGAAGAATCTACACTTCTAGCACACGGTCAGGTGAGGACAACAACAATGATCCAAGCATCGATATGCATTATTTTCCAAGAAGCTTAAATTTATCAATCCTTTTTCTACACGGGTACAAGAATTGGTGAGTCCTTCCTCACGCAAAACATTTGATTATACGTAGGTGCATTCAGTTCAAGACCACAAGAGTCATGATTTCCGATGGAACAAGAGATCATCCATTAGAACAGTTCTTGGAAATCAACCCATGCAGTACAAACAGGACGACAAGCTTGCCACCACAGATCCTGAATTGTGTAATGTTCGCGCTCACGGTGAGTAATTGTTAAACCGAAGCACATTAAGGAGGCATGGTTGATTTCATGGATCACTGCAATGCAGGGATGAAACTCATCAGTTCGGCAGACTACAACGTCTGGGAACTAGTCGAAAACCATTTGGCAAGATGATTATAAAGCTAAAGTGTGTTATGGAAGAACAAGAGGATGAAGATCAGACTGTCATTCGCAACAAAGCCGACTTGTCGCTTAGGATTTTATGCTCAGGGAAGAGGGGTATTATTGATTTCGAAGAAATCATTATGCACCAGTTTCTCGCTTGGAAGCACGTTCGGGATTTTCGTTGCCTTCGAGCACACATAGTCTTTTCCAATCTATCGGATGGACGTAAAAACGCATTTCTTAAATGGTCCACTAAAGGGAGGAGGTTTATGGTTGCTCCGCCCGTAGGGTTCATGTCCGATCATCCAAAAAATGTCTACCATCTGAGGAAAGCTTTGTTTGGAATTAAAGGCAAGCTCCAAGAGCCTTGGTAATGATAAATTTCAATTCTTGATGTCAAAGTCTATTACAAATGTACAATTGACCAAACTTTATTCAAGTAAAATACGGGTGAGGATATTTTACTTGTGAGTTTACGGTTGATGACATAATTTTTGGGTTCTACCACCCTAATATTCAAAAAGATTGAAAAGTTAATGCAAGTAGGTTTGAAATGTTTCCTTAATGGGGGATATATGAAGTTCTTTATTTAGGACTACAGATCCACCAGAGTCCCCCAAAAGGTTACTTTTATAATCAGGCCAAGTAATCTTTAGAAATTCTAAAAAAGCATAAAATGGCTAAGTGTCACTACATTGGTACACGTTGGCTACGAATCCTAAACTAGATGTAAATTTTTGAGTAGTAGGAGAACCCGTAGACCAAATGTACTTATCGTAGTAAAATGGGTCACTCATGTATTTGAATCTAGTAGACCAGGACTTAGGGCATGCTGTATGCTATTGTTGCACGTTATCACGGCACGCCAAACAAAAGCACCTCAAGGTGGTCAAAAGAATCCTTTTAAAATACCTAAAGGGTACATTAACATGGGACTTGTTATCCAAAGGAATCCTGGCTTGTAAACTAACTGCATTTTCAAGACGCTGATCATACCGGTTGCTTGATACTCGTAAAAGCATTTTGGAGGGATTCCGTTCCCTTGGTGATAAGTAGTAGTTGGATGTCAAAGAAAACAGAAACTGCACTGCGATTGTCTTCGCAGAGGCAGGGTATCGCGGGCGTTATCTGGCAAGTTGTGTCAAGTAGGTGGATCGCGGACACATCTTCAAGATTATGGCTTTCACAATACAACAAATACCGTTGTACTGCGACTCTCAGTAGCCATAGCAATATTCATGCCACCACTGCTACGCATTCGCGGAACAAAGCACATCATACTCGGTATCATTTCATAAAGGAACAGGTTTGAAAATGGTTCATAATTGAAAACTATATTTTGTAGAATGAATACCAGTTAGTCCTGACATTGTCTATGAAAGCCTTTCTTGAGGACCGTTTAATATCTTGTAGAGGATTGGTATGAGATGTTTGACTCCAGCTGATCTGGAGGTTCTGACAAATGAGACTGCTTGATATCATCATCAAACATCACCATGTACATATTTTTGAGAAAAGCAAAATACAAAAATATAGAACTTCAAAAAGAAAATACAAAATCAGAAAAATAGAAAATTTCCAAAAAGGTTCTTCTCGACATGTCTCTTGGAATCGATAACACTTACGTGCTTAGAATTGTCGATTAACATTGACACGGGTGTGTAAATGAAGTTCGAGCGAGAGTTGCAAATAGTTTCAAAATATGTCATTTCTAATTTTCTAAATGGCTTATGTGCAAATATCAGTACATACCCGGAACTTCAAATTAAAGGATCAGGTAGATAACTTATCCTTACAAACAGAAAAGTAACGTTTCTAGGTTTGGCTTATTCTTACAAGACATTCAATGTTTTTAGCTCAAGAAATAGGAGAGTGTACGTTTCAGTGCGCTTACCCTTACCGTTAGAAGAGAAGTCCTCTAACATATGGTTTTTCAAAATGTTGAATACGATTTTTCAAGAATTTCTCCATGACAATTCATAATCTTTTAAAATTGTGTGTTCAACACTCCAACCCTCACAATATTTTCAAAACAGAACAATTTCTCAATTGGTCCTATTTTTGAGGGGGAGTTTTTCGAAAAAAAAAGTTTTAATGTTCTTGGATACATCATCAACGACAATTCTTATGTATTCAAAACATAATCAAAATGTTCCAAACCATTCATGCTGATAATATTTTCTCCCACGGAATTTTTCTAGACATATGTTATTCACAAGGGTATTTAAAAACTAAGTCGTTATCATTTTAATATAAGGGCAGGACGAAGGTTGTATTTAAAATATGTTCTATTCGACCGCAGTGCTGGAAAAGTAAGAAAAGGTTTTTATGGTTCGATCCTTATACCCAACAACATCTTAATTTCTTGACGATTATGAAAGTCATAAAGGTTGGTTAGGTTAGGAATCTATCCTTTGATCCAACCAACAACGGAGGATCTACCCCAAGGAAGGATAATCAACGTTAGAAATAGCAGTCCTTAGTATGATTGGAGATGATGTATATGGGAATAATGCCGACAAAGATTGAGCTAACATGGACTACTTCACAACAAGGTGTAGTAATGACGTCCTGGTAAGCATTGAAGGGGATTGAACGAATGACAAAGAAATGTATGGATAAAGGGTCCTAAGAAAGAGCCCTCTACCAACTTAAGCAGGAAAACAGCGTCAATACATATGCTTGTCCGAAATCACAAGTTAATTGCTGATATTGAAAACGACATCATGGACCCAAATGATTGCAATGCCACAACCCTTTCCCAAGCCATTGGGTTTCTCTCAACAGAAAACTTGTCTCATTTGTTCACAGAGATACACACGTTATCTCCCCCCCCCCCCCCCCCCCCCCCCCCCCCCCCCCCCCTTTGACACCCATCTCATCCGAGATCATGATATTGAATAGGTGCAATTCTGTCAAGCCTTACGTAGTTCCTAAAACCTAATGCACTAATCGAGTCTAGAGCCAATTGAGATCAATAAAATCTCATTAGAAAACACATTCCATTTCAAACACTTGTTGCACATCATTACAAGTTTACAATGCTGTTAACAAGTTGTCCTACGCAATCTCCTTGTGGATATTTGCCAGAACATCCGAGTGTTTAGTGATACTATAAGGTATCACAATGGAAGATGGAAAATCCTGCTTGAGGTCAGCATCAAACAAAGCTCTTGGTAGGTGAATTGCGAGATTCTCTATGAATCAAATTGTGACAATATGGATATCAATTTGTCCAGTAGTAAATGAATTGACGGTTGATGAATTTTGATAAAAAGCTTAAAACTCCCGATGTGTTACAAAAACGCTTTTACAAGTAACACGTCGATTGATTTTCAAATCAATTTTCTCGATTATCACTAACGTAAACCTGCAGGTTAAAACAGTGGTGACAGTATCCCAATCAACCAAAGTCGATTCATTACCACATATTCATGCTCATTCTACAAAGACAAACTATCATGAAAGCTCAAGATTTAAAGACAAAGACTTCCGCAAACTCTGATTTGAAGCTTTCAAGATTAGGCATAATATGAGAATGTTGGTAAAAGACACAAGATCGCAAGATGGCAAAGACGATAAAGACAATGACAAAGGCTCAATGTCAAGATCACAAAGCATGAAGGAACAAACCTACAACTAATAACAAAAAGAAAGACCAAGAACACATGAGCTTAACGACAAAAGCAATCTCATTGATCTCATGAAGGAGTGTCATCAATGAACTTACTTCGGAGGAGATTGTTAGCCTCAAAATATTAAGCCGAACAGGAAGTTTGTTCATTACGTGTACGAGTCTCGGTCATTTAATTAGTTAATGTTGTAATAGTATAATATCGGGAATCGGGCTCGATAGTTAATCTAATATTGTATATGTTTCGGGTTTAATCCCAAGCAAAACCCGAGCCCGGGTCCTAGTTAAATATCCCGCGCGTTATTTAACGCGACGGGGTATATAAACTCTTTTCTATTTAGAAAAGAGTTAGTTGTTAAAATAATATCTTTTCCTTTTCCAAAACTCTCCCATCTCTCTCTCTCTCTCTCTTCTTTCTCTCTCTACAAAAACAACTCACTCTCTTTATCTCTTTTCTAGTTTGATTCGTGGTTCATTATATGAAGTGAAGTGATTACGGGATCCTATACTATACGACTTTGTATATTTTTCTAGATAGATGTGTTGGTATTGATTCCTTCATCTCTATGCCCTAGGACCTCCTTTTATACACCAAGGAGTCCTAGTCGATTTACAATATATTCCTAAGACTTAGAATATTCTATATGATCTATTCTATAAATAACTAATACTTATCACGTAAGTAATCTTGATCTCTAAACAATCTTTATCCTTTCTTATGTCTTTATCCTTTCTCTAGCAGTAGAAACTCTTTCAGCAGTCTTAATCTTTAAGTAGTAGTAACTTATACACCAGCAGCATTAACTGTGTACAAGCAGTAGTAACTACTTAGAATATTTTCTTTAATCTTCACCAGCAGTACTAACTTTACACTAGTAGTACTAATATATACTAACAGTAGTAACTATGAACTAGGAGTACTAACTTTATACTAGCAGCACTAACTACTTAGCATATTTTTCATTAAAGTTAATGAACATCACTAACTTTAGCTTAGCAGCAGTAACATAAACCTTAGCAGCAGTAACTCTAAGATCATCAAGAAGTCTTTTAATCCTAACAATCCTCCCCTAAACTTGATATTTACCTCTAAAATCATCAAGTTTCTTCATTGAAAGCTTTATTAATCACCAAGAGGATGCTTCCAAACACTTCATTCAGGTACATAGCCTTCCTTAAGCTGTTTCTTGACCAATCTAAGCAGGTCTAATGCCATTTCACACTCATAATCAACTTGAAGCTTCACATCATTGAACATCTGATGTAGTGTGTGATTTGTAAGTGGATAGATCTTCTCAACCAATAGATAAAATGGTATGGACTACACTGTTACATAATGAACTCCACAAGAATCATAAAGCTTCCAGTTCAGCACTTTAACTAAACCTTGTTGATTCTTCCATACATTATCTTCAACATGATGTTCAGACATAGTCTTCAAATGATGAAGTAATAAATTATCCATGTAATTAACTGGCTCTGTCTTCTTAAATCTAGCTTTGACTATACTCTAAAGAACTTCCAAGTCTTCTCTGTCAAAGTTTTTAAGCATCTTTCCAAAAGTTAAATACATATGAGTCTTACCATCTGCTCTGATAATTTGGAAATATCTTTTCTTCCTTTCTTAATAAATCTTGTAGTCAACAATGGTTGGAGATTTGATAGATAAAGGTGTAGCATCAATAGTTACATCATCTTCATCATCTGAAACTATTTCCAAACATTGATTAAGCTCTTCAGACTCTTTGTCTTCTTCCACTTTCTGCTTCTTAGAGCTTTCTTGTTCCAGCTCTTCTCTTGTTCTCTTTGAACCGCTCTCTTATGCTATCTCTGATTCTGCTTTCTTTGAATTCTCTTCCAGCTTTGTTTCTGCCTTCTTGGAACTCTCTTCTACCAACTCAGTTCTGTAGTCAAGAAAGGTATTCACCCTTTTCATTGCTTTGTCAAACAATTCTTGAATATTAGCAAAGGACTTGTTCTTTAAAATTTTGGGCTTCCATCCTTCCATGTTTTTCAAATAAGTACACATGATACTCCTTTGTTGAGCTCTTGTTGGTGGTCTGTTCCTCTTCTCTTTTGCTTTCTTAGCTGCAAAATGTTTTCTTCTTTACTCTATGAATTGTACAAACAATCTTGCCTTTTCTTCATCAGTCAGTTCTTCTTACTCTTGAGCTTGCAGTCTTTGAACCAACTGATAATCAGCTTCAATTTTAGCCTGAACATCATCCCAAGCTATGTTGGCTTCTTTAATTTGTTAAGCTTTTTCTCTAGCAAGTCTTTCTTCTTCTTCTTCTTCAGCTTGTAGCTTGAAGGTAAGTTCTTCATCAAGTCTTATTTGTTCAAGCCTCTTCATAGGCTTCACTTGTTCCACCACAAGCTCTTAATCATAATCCCTTTGCCTTTGTCATGTGGAGGTTTTAGTATAGATGTTATTGTTGTAGGTGTTATTGCAGTTATACCCTGCTCTGGTTCTTGTATCACAACCTTAACAGCCTTGGGTTTTACACTCTTCAACTCTGCCAATGCTTGAGCTAAAGTAATTTCAACATCAGTTATTGTAGCAGTTGTTGTAGTTGTAGTTGTAGTAGCACTAACCGGAATTACTGGCCTCAGTAACTAATGTTTCTTCAGCTAGGTATAACACAACTTAGCCTTTTCAATAGTAGCAGTTAACTTCATTCAACCACACTTCTTGTTTCCTCGGTAGTTTTAACACATCTACTTTATCAAACATCTCCTCATCCACCATCTAAGTCATTACACCAAACATATCTTCATCCAGGTGAACGTTGAGCCAAGTAAATGTTCTTTAATTAGCATCAGATCAGTTATCTCCCCTGTTTGGATGCATTATCTTCACCCAAACCTTCATCTTCAAAGGATTCTACCCTTATTGATGAACCAACTCTGTACATTCTTTTAAGCCCATGCGTTCTTGACTTATTCCTCCTCTCTAGCTTCTTGACTCTCTTTTTCAAACTTGCAATCTCATTAGTTTGAGTGGTCTTTATAGTCTCCAAATCAAGAACCCTTTGTTGTAAATTTGTACATAATGGCATCAATTTATTAAGTTTTAGACTATCCTCATCACTTCGAAGTGTGTTACCTCTTGCGAGCAGTGGATCATTAGAAAGTTTAGATACATTCTCAGACCTAGTCTGAGCAATGGTATCCCCCATGGTTTCCTGGCACCTGAGACCACCACCTGAAGTAGTTTCTTGGGAACCACCTTCATTAGGTGTTGCCTTGGATTGGGTCTAATTTATGTTACCCATGTCCTACTCTACATCTAAGCTAGTAGCAGTAGTGGCAGCCCTTTTCCAAACTATTATTTATCTCCTCATTGACAGCCTCATCTGCTACATTGTCTGTAGGAGCACTAGACTGAGGTATTTGAGTGTCCTTTCTCTTTGGCTTCCTAGGTTTTTGTTTCTTTTGAGGTTTACATGTTGATGGTTGAATAATAGTCGGTGTGTGATGGGGATCAGTGGGATTTGCTGAACCTTTACCTATTTCTGCTTGAACTTGTACCACCATTGTTTGGAATAATGGTGTTTCCCTTCCAAAAAACCTTTCCCTACCCTTCTCATGTTCCTAAAAATCTTCTTAGTGTGAGAGGGTGCAATATATATCCTCTTATGATTTGACATCCCTTCAAGTTGTTAATCCAAAAAGACTTGCACAAACCTTTAATACATCAAGAATTTGTCAGATACATTCTCCAGGTTTTTAAGCATACTTTCAAAAATGTACTTAGAATAGTTAAACTTTTGGTTTGTAGCTAAACAGATGATTGCATATGCCATAGTGCTAATAAACTCATTCCATGCAGTAGTCTTTGAACTTAGACATTGTATAATCGTATGAATGAGGAATTTCCATTGTTAGGAGAAGAATGCTTTATAGAAAGTGAGTTTTTATGTAATTTGCTCATACCCCATCAATGTAAGCTGTTCAAAGATGGCAGAATTGGGTAGACAATCAAAACCTTCAGCATCTTCTAGTTGAAGATCTCTTCTCATAGTTGATTCAGTTATGATTATCTTCTTTCCATCCACTAAGGCTTGTAACTATACTTCCCCATTGATAGTTTTGGCTTTGACAGTAGACCAGAACTGTTCTATGCACAAAATATATATAGTGGGATTAATCGTTAGTGCATATCTTATAGGATTTGCATTCAGAAAATCCACTATTCTGCTCAAACCCTTCACTTTTCTGCGAGGTTTAGACAAAATCACGCCAAAATTGTGAAGTATCTTGCCAAACTTTAGATTCGCCATTTGTGTTGGGTTTTGATGATGAATGATAAAATTGAGTTAGGGTTTGTGATTAGAGAGTATCATGAGTGAAGGAAATTGTTTTAAAATGAAGTGATTGAAACCATAATCGATAGTATTTATAATTTACCTCAGCATACATTAACTGTCACCAGCAAATAGTATAGTTTTGCATTGGCAGCATTTAACTTTCCAACTAGCAGTTGAAGTTTATGCCTGACAGCTTTAACTTTCACTGCGAGTTAGTTTGTTTATGTTATGAGCATAATTACTTTTACATCAGAAATTGTATGTTTATGCCTTAGCAGCATTTCCCTTCCCCAACAGTGTGTAAGTTTATGCCTAGCAGCATTAACTTTCACCAGCAGTATTAAGTTTATGCCTAGCAACATTAACTTTCACCAGCAGTATTAAGTTTATGCCTAGCAGCATTAACTTTAGGTCACCAATATTAACTCCAATTCCATTCCAAACACTCTATCTGTTTTTAATATATTTAACTCTCTTTCTATTTTTCAACTCACCATTTCTCTCAATTCTTTTACTCATCAAATCACTCTGTTTGTTTTTATTTCACACATCTCTCTTTCTGTTTTTATTCTCACCAATTATCTCAATTCTTTTTCTCACCAAATCACTCTGTCTGTTTTTATTCCATACAACTCTCTTTTTATTTCTAGCAACTTATGGTTCATACAATTCTTTTTCTCACCAAATCACTCTGTCTGTTTTTATTAACCAAGGCCCGTTTGTGGCCCGTTGGTATTTCTAGCAACTTATGGTTCGAAAAACTTGCCCTAGTGATATCAATGTTTCATTTAACGTATTTCTACGTCGTACCTTGCATGCAAACGTTTATTTGTCTCGCGTATATGTTCCTAGGCCACATCGTTATACTTTCTTTGAATGTTTACGTATAGTTTTCTTATATTTTCGTGCCTAGGGTTATTGTTTACGTTGAAGTCACTAGTTTGTCCCTAACCATCATTGTACATGTGTTTTAACGAGTCCTCGCCCACACAAATGAAATCCTACGCCACATTAGGCACGCACACTTTATATATATCGCGACATACGTTTAAAAATTCAAAAGGAAATGATATTATGAAACGTAAAGTGTTGTTGTGACTTACAAAGGTCCTATAGCTTTTAGATGGAGGAGTGGACGTGTAGTATACAAATCCCTAGCTCGTATAACTCTTGTGTGATAACCTTAGTGCTTATAGGTTCGAATGAAAAGAAGTGGGAGGTGTTTGCTTGCGGTTTGTATCCCGAACAAGAGAAGAGAGAGTTTAAGGTGTGTGTGAGTTAACAAGAGTGTCAAATGGTGAGATATGAATGTATATTTATAGGCAAATGAAGCTAGTTAGGTTCCTAGTCTAAACTAAGCAAATGTCAACACCCTTAGCTTAGTGGTTTCAGGGGTTTTCTAGTTAGCACACATGGTTTATGCTAAACCACCTCAAGTACTACTCTTAATGATAAATATTTGTACAAGTATTTAGGTTTGATACTATAAATTCTTATGTTTTGTGGTTTTTGATTGCTTTAGCGCGGCCTTAAGGTAAGGGATAGAAATGGGTTATTTAAACCATTGGTTACTTGGCTAATAAGAGACATTAAGTATTATCCTTAATTAGTTTGAGGATGTACTAGTACTTTAAGATTGTTTAGAAGATTTGATTTAGCTAGTATACACTAAGGATAATTTATGTGGCTTTCCTTATACCCACATTTGGCTATTTTATGTTACTAACACAAGATTTGGTCAAGTTTTGTGTTTAGGCATTTAAATTGGGTATTGGTTTGAGTCTAGGTAATTCTAGGTATTTCCAGGGTGCGTCCAAATGTATTAGCTCATAAACTTGCGACACGTAATCTTTACGTGGCCAAATAAAATTAAATTACGCAATAGTACATAAATTTATCTTCTTAATAATTATTTCTTACTTGGTTGATGTAAACCTTAATTTATTTGATGACCGTTTACATTTATTGATTATTTTTAGTCTACACGATTTAGCTTAAAGGTAAATATTAAAAGTAAGCGCGTATCGGACTAAAATAAATAGTGATCATTAATAGAGTCGTACAATGACATGAAAATGGAGACAATGTTTACATTCTCCACCCGTTAAAGAGATTTATTCTCAAAAGCTTAAGACCTTGTAGTGATGACGGAAAACCCGGGTTTGTGAAGATTAAGTTGTGGGTTATTTTTGCTTGAACGAATCTTCACGTTCCCAGGGTGAATCAGGGCCCGCCTAGAAGTTACAGCGAACCTTGACCCAATGGTATACGTTCGCTGTATCTTTTGATCTCCCGTTCCATGATTTCAACGGGCTCTTCCAGAAACTGAAGCTTATCGTCAACATGAATTCCTTCTAACGGCATGACTATTGGTTCGTCGGCGTAACATTTCTTCAGATTAGACACATGGAAAGTATGGTGAACTCTGCTCAACTCTTGAGGAAGTTCCAGCGTGTAGGCGACTTTCCTAACTTTTGCTAACACCTTGAAAGGTCCGACATATCTTGGGTTCAGCTTACCTCACTTACCGAATCGTACGACCCCTTTCCAAGGTAAGACCTTGAGCATAACTCTATCCCCAATCTCGAACTCCATCGGCTTTCGTTTTCGATCAGCGTAGCTCTTTTGTCGATCCTGTGCAGCTTGCATCCTTTGCTTGATCAGGATGATCTTTTCCATTGTTTCTTGGATTAATTCCGGGCCAGTCAGTTAGGCTTCCCTAACTTCGGCCCAGCACACCGGTGATCGACATTTTTGACCATACAGTGCCTCATAAGGGGCGGCCTTTATGCTAGCGTGATAACTATTGTTGTATAAAAACTCGGCCAATGGCAAATGCTTAACCCAATCTTTGCCAAAATCGATCACGCAAGCACGTAGCATGTCCTCGAGAGTTTGAATGGTTCTCTCGCTCTGGCCGTCAGTTTCTGGATGATACGCAGTGCTCATGCTAATATTTGTACCCAAAGCTTTCTGAAATGATCTCCAGAAATTTTAAGGGAATCTTCCATCACGATCACATATAATTAAGGCATGTATCCCGTGTCTTGCCACTATCCTGTTCAAGTACAACCTTGCCAATTTGTCTAATGGATCATTATCCCTTATTGGCAGGAAGTGAACAGATTTTGTAAGTCGATCCATAATCACCCAGATGGTGTCGAAACCTTATGACGACCTAGGAAGTTTGGTGATAAAATCCATCGTGATATTATCCTACTTCCACTCGAGTATCTCTGGTTGTACTAGCAATCCCGATGGCCTTTGATGTTCGGCCTTGACCCTTGCACATGTCAGGCATTTGCTAATATACGTGGCGATGTCAGCCTTCATGTTTGGCCACCAATATAATTTCTTCACATCTTGGTATATCTTTTTGGAACCAGGATGGATAGAATATTTCGACTTGTGGTATTCGTGCATAATCACGGATCTTAAGTCTCCATAGCAAGGTATCCAACTCCTGTCGTGTAAACATAGTGTTCCATCGACACGTGGTTCCAATCTTTCCTTGGGTATATCCCTTCTGATCATACCGCCTACGTCTTAATTCACGAGATTCTTTAGTTTCTGGGCTTCGATCTGAGCTTCTAATATTCGTTTGGGGAGATCTAAGCCAATTGTTATAACTAAGGCTTGAACCAGTAACGGTTCAATCTGTTCCTTATGGCTCAACGCATCGGCCACCACGTTTGCTTTCCCCGGGTGGTAACGAATATCACAGTCGTAGTCACTCAGCAATTCTAGCCAACGGCGTTGTCATGTTAAGCTCCTTCTGATCGAGAATGTGTTGTAGGCTTTTATGGTCGGTGAATACGGTGCATCTGGTTCCGTATAGATAGTGTCTCCATATCTTTAGGGCAAACACTACCGATCCAAGCTCTAAATCGTGAGTGGTGTAGTTCTTCTCGTGAACTTTTAACTGTCGAGAAGCATAGGCAATCACCTTCTCTCGCTGCATTAACACAGCGCCTAAGCCCTTGTGTGACGCATCACAGTAGACCACAAAGTCTTCGCTCCCCTCAGGTAAAGCCAGAATTGGTGCACTGCACAGCTTCTGCTTTATTAACTAAAAAGCGTTCTCTTCCTTTTCTCCCCAGTCGAACTTGATTCCTTTCTGAGTAAGTTTCGTCATTGACTTACCAATCTTTGAAAATCCTTCAATGAACCTTCGATAGTAACCAGCAAGACCTAAAAATTGGCGGATTTCAGTTGGTGTCTTAGGAGATGCCCAATCTTTGATAGATTCTATCTTGGCTGGATCTACATGTATGCCTCTGCTATCAATGACATGACTGAGGAATTGTACCTTCGGGATCCAAAACTCGCATTTTGAAAACATAGCATACAACTGCTCCTTCTTAAGTAATTCCAAAATTACCTTAAGATGTTCTTCATGCTCTTTCCCATCCTTTGAATAAATAAGTATGTCATCGATGAAGAAAATTACGAATTTATCTAAGTAAGGCTTGCACACTCGGTTCATGAGGTCCATGAATATCGCAGGTTCGTTTGTCAGTCCGAATGGCATAACTTGGAACTCGTAATGACCATACCGAGTTTGGAATGTTGTCTTTGAAATGTCTTGTTCTCGTACTCTAAGCTGGTGATATCCTGATCTCAGATCTATCTTCGAATAAATACTGGATCCTTGAAGTTGATCAAACAAATCGTCGATCCCCGGGAGTGGATAAAGATTCTTTATTGTCAGTTTATTTAACTCACAGTAGTCGATGCACATCCTGAACGACCCATCCTTCTTTTTGACAAATAAGACCGGGGCTCCCCAAGGTGAGGAACTAGGCCTTATGAATCCCTTGTTAGAAAGTTCTTGTAATTGTTCTGATAATTCCTTCATTTCGGATGGAGCCAACCGATACGGTGCTCGAGCTACGGGTGCGGCTCCTGGAATTAAGTCGATTTGGAATTCCACTGGTCGAGCTGGAGGAAGACCTGGCAAGTCCTCGGGAAATACTTCAGGAAAATCTCGGACGATTGGTACGTCCTTTATCTGTTTTCCTTCCGACTTGTCCTCCTCTTTCTTGGCGGATATCTGTGCTAAAAAGACCTGGCATCCTTTGGCCATGTACTCTTGAGCTTTTGAACATGAGATAACTGTCAACCGGGATTCTCTCCCGTTGCTACTTTCGTTGCCACAAAAAGTCAAAGTTTCATTCCCGTAGGGAATTTGAACAAGTTTCTCATCGCACACGATCACGGCGTGACATCTTCTTAACCAGTCCATACCGATAATGACATCGAAACTACCCAGTTCTACGGGCATTAGATCTATGTTGAACGGATGGTCTAAGAAATTTAAAGTGCAACCTCGTATAATAGTGTCTATCCCGACTAATTTCCCATCAGCTAATTCGACATCATAACAATTTTCTAATGAAGTTGGGGCGATGTTTATCAAGGAACTAAATGCAGTGGATATAAAACTTCTATCGGCACCAGTGTCGAATAAGATAGATGCATAGTGGTTATTTAAGAGGAACGTACCCGTGACGACATTGGCATCAGGGTTTCCCGGTGCATTTCCCCTCTTTTCTGCATTCCCAACTGCATAAACCCAGCCTTGTGCATTCCCATTTCCTCCATCTTTATTCTTCAGCTTAGGACAATCTCTCTTGAAATGCCCTGGTGCTCCACACTCAAAACAACCATTTCCTTTGGGAGTTGCCCCATTGCCCTTCTGAGTGTTAGCAACATTTGTGTTACCAGTATTCCTGCAATCGCGAGCAAAGTGCCCTATTTTGTTGCACTTGTGGCACCTCTGGGTGCACGGGCCATTGTGGTGGAGATGGCACTTAGTGCATTTAGGAAGAGGTCCCCCATAAGGCTTCCTTTCGCATGTCCCCATATTGTAGACCTTGGCGACATTCTGCCTCTTGAAGGGTTGTTGTTGGTGACCATGGTTGTTTCTGGATGAATCATCAGCCTTCCTTTTGTTGTCAGATTGCCTTTCCGCGTAGGTGCGGAGTTTCTGATCCATCAAGTCATTGGCCAACTCAATAGTCTCATCCAACGTCTTGGGTCTGGCAGACTTTGAACGTTCCATACTTGTTTTCAGGAAGTCACGGTGTACTTGTACAACCTTCGCGGATTCATTGGCACAAACTTGGTACATATCAGGGTTAACTCTTGGAAACGTTCAGTGTATGCTGGAACATCGTTTCCCTTGACCTTTAGGTTCCACAACTCAATTTCTAATTTCTTGATTTCACCCTGCGGACAATATTTGTCCGTCATCTTTTTCTTGAGTACTTCCCAAGTCATTGCATATGCCTCTGGACCTAAGGTTCTTATCTGACCATTCCACCAAGTCAAAGCAGCACCTAACAGAGTGCAGGTGGCAAACTTTACTTGATTCTCAATAGTACAAGCCACTGATATTGACAACGACTCATCTTTTCTATCCACCGAGTTAAACGACCAACGCTTCAGTCCCCTTGAAGTTCAAAGGTTGACACTTCATGAAGTCAGCGTAAAAACAAGGGCGCGCAGTTTGCACGTTCCTTCGGTTATCCCCGTGCGAACTATGGCTTCCATCCCCATTGGTGGAGTTTCACAAAAGTGCTTGGTCGATCAGTGCTTGGATGGATTCTGGAGTCATGTTGTTTGGGTTGGTGTCGTTAACAGGGGTATTCGGTCCTCTTCTGGTTGTAGGTGCCATGATTTGTCTAGATCACAAAAGACAAAACATGAGGTTATACGACAGAATATAATAATATATAGATGAGATGATCAACACGAGAGAGGTATATAGTACAAAGTAATACATCCATTTCATTCATAACTTTGAAAATTTTACATGAAATAGTTGTCGGTGTACACATAATATAATACAAAAGATCTAAGGCTATGCCAGCGGGGAAAACCCTAATACTCGTAACTGCCTGCTATAAGGACCTAGCAAGATACAATAACATAAATCACTAAATGTGACTGTCGGCATCCCCAGAAGCATCCTGGTGATCTGGAATCCTAGTCTCTGGTCCTGGCTGTCTAGCTCTCCTCTGCTGCTCTCGCAGTGCTAACAACTCAGCCTGCATGTCGCTCATCTCTCGCCTCATATCTCTGATGACTCGAAGAGTCTCTACCATCTGGCCCTGACGCCTACGATCAGTCTCTCGAAGCGCTGCTAACTCGGCCTGCTGCATCTGAAAGCGAGTCTCGTGTACCTGATGATGTGTCTGAATGAGAGTACTCTGCAGCTGTAGCTGTGTCTGGTGTGCCTGGAGATAGGTCTCATGTGCATACACATGATTACGATGGGTCTGAAGCTCCTGATGAGTCGCCTGACTCAACCTATCGAGTGAGCCCATGCCTCTACGGGAAGATTAGGCTTCCTCTCCTACACCATCCACTACTGTCCCTGGAGAGTCATCCTATCCCATAAGTAAATCGACCCGCTGCGAGTCCATATCGACTCGCTGTGATATACGAGGACCTTACTATCCTGAGCAATCCTCTCAGTTGGCATATCAAGTCATGGGTATCCCGCTCATGGAGCTCAGGAGCTTTAGCTAAGCTCTATGACCCTTGTGTTGGACTCTCTACCGGTCATAGGTGCGTATCTCTGCAAAACTGCCTCTGCCGGATCTACCCAAGTATCCCTAATCCCGTACCCAACATCTCTAATCCCATGTCGCCTCTCTTTAGCATCGACCGTGCTAACAAATCCATAATCTATCCCTCGACCTCTGGTAGGTCTAGCAGTAGAACTCTCTCCGATCTCATATCTGGAGCCTATAGTGGACAAATACAACCTCTTGCAGGGAGGCTACTCAGACTCGGGAATATCATCCCTACGGTCAACAGGTGGTGGTATGGATAGAGATGGTGGTAGTGGTGGTAGTGGAGGTGGTGGTAATGCGGCAGTAACTGCATCAATAAGTGCCTGAGTGGATGCAATCCTAAGTGTCTGGATTTGGGTTAGACACCCAGATGATGGTGGTAAAGGTGGTGAATGTGCATGTGGGGCCGTGCACCTAGCAAGGCGCTCCCCTGCAGAGTTGCTCCTCAGCCGGAAACTCATGGTCATCCTCCAATGGTATATACTCAGGGTATATAGGCTCTGGCACGTAGTCAGGATCATGTGCCTGTACGAACATAGGCTCACGCTCATCCTCGTCCTGAGGAACTGGTGGTGTCTGTGGATTCTCTGGGCCTGGTATGTAATCTGGTGATGGTGGGGCTACTGGCTGTAGCGGGAGTCCGTCGTATCCTAGTACGATGACCCGTGGAATGCCTCCCTCAGATACCTCCTCATCATCGGCTCCCCAGAAGGCTCTGCCAGGCTCAGAGTCGGTGTAAACGGAAGTGTAGGTGACAGCAGATGTCGCAGAAGACATGATTACTGCAAAAAGTAAAATAACTTATATAAGTATTACTTATAGGAAAGATCGGTATGATATGTCTGTAAGGCTTTAATAATAAAGATCTTATAGTAATATACGTAATATCATTTATATATACGTATATCAATCATGTAAGCACTTAGTACCCTACTAATGTTAAAGCAATGCAAGTCATGTAAGCATATATGCGCTAGATGTAAACAAGTAATGCATGCATGTCCCTCGCAAATCCCATTTGTGAAAACAGTTTTGAAAATGGTTATAGTCCAAACAAAACTTTAGACCTAGTTCTCTATAACCTTGGCTCTGATACCAATCTGTAACACTCTCAAATCTTAGCACACAGCGGAATGTTTGAGTATCCAAGGGCGTTACATTTATGGATCAATAGCACAAGATCTGAGAACGACTACTAAATGTGTCGTTTGAAAAAGATACATTGGATTAACAAAATATTTGTTTGTTACATATGCCCATGGCTTCAAATTGTTCAACAATATAAATAAAGATTCCGATTTATAACAATTGTCCCCCAAAATGTAATAAGACCCCAAATCTTAAGTGTTGACTCTTCAATTATTGACTTCCAATGTATCATCGCACCTCGTGCCTTATTGACCTGAAAAACATGCTTAAAACGTCAACATAAAGTTGGTGAATTCATAGGTTTATGTAAATCAATAGTAGGACCGCAAGATTTCCAAGTGTATGATTTAGCAACACATGCAAACATCATAAAAAGTGATTACGTTTTCCTAAGCTCATGACACCGAAGCTTGACATGTATGAATGCAAATAAATTGCCAGTAATTGCCCATGAATGATGTTCTAACCCGAAACATCCCAAATTCGACATGCTATAACGTTCGTTCCCAGTGATAGCTAGTCACCCGAACGGGGATTGTCAATCCCAAATAGATCTATCAATAACATTCGCGCTCACACAATGCAGTTCCCAACTACAACTATGCAACTAACAGTTCATGATAATGGGCTCAATGGGTTATCGCTACTTAGGCAAACACGTGATCGTTGTATAAAATGTACACTTGCGTCCAATTTGTAAAACAAAGCATGTTCTCACCCCAAAGATGTAAATCATTTAAATAACATTAAAACATGGGGCTATGAACTCACCTGAGTGAATAGTCCTCTGGAAGTGATAATGGATATCCAAGTATGGATCACCGTCAAATACCTAAGTAAATACGGTCAAGTCTTAGTCTACACATTTAAGCTAACGACTCATTGTATAAACTAAATTCCATTTCAAGTTTATATATACTGTTATCACTTGTGTGGTGGTGTACGTATTTAATGTAGTTATATCCGTTTGATGGCTCTTGGTAAGGTATACGATTTCCCCCGATCTTGTGTACGTGTAAACATTTATTAATAAATATCTATATTTATTAAGTCGTGGTTTAATCTTGTTATATTATACGATAATTATATAACTTGCCCGATTCGTTAAGCGTTCACCACAATCACTTTTGTTTATAAACCACCCTTGTGTTTCTTATAATTACAAAACAGCCCCTGGGTTTATAAATATACTTTATTTACATTTTAAACCCCCAAGTTTCATTAATTGCGCTTTTAGTCCCTAGACTTTACAAAGTTACATTTTAGGTCCTTATAGTTTCATATTAGTCCCTTAACTTTCAGAAGGTTCAAAACAGTCCCTGGAATTATTATAATTCGAGAATGACAGTTTAATCCCTTATGTTTCAAAATTTACATTTTTAGCCCCTTAAGTTGCAAAAATTGCATTTTAGCTCCAATTTAATCCCAACGAGTGGCATTTGGCTTTATTTAGTCCAAATAAGCCAACAAGGCTGTTTCGGCTTAAAAATAAGCATTTCGAGCTTATTTTGGCTTAACGGGCCTTGTTGGGCCCGTTAAGGCCCGTTTAGAGTCATAGGGATCCAATATGATTTAAATAAGTTCAAAAGTCCTTAATAAGCTCATGTGGGTCTGTTAAGCTTAAAATAAGCTCGGGGAGCTTATTGGAGCTTATTTCGAGCTTATTGGGCTTACGGGCCCAATAACTCAACCCGATAAGTACCTCAAGAGTCTCTTAGGCATTTTAGCTTATTTTCTGTCCTTATTAAGCCTCTTTGGTCTGGTTTCTTTTTAGCTTATCCCAATAAGCTAATAAGCACTAGTTAATGGGCCGTTGGGCCCATTTAAGGCCCGAAGAGGGTTTTAGGCTTTTCGGTTGGGTCCATTTGGGTCCATTAAGTGTAATCAAGTTTATTAAGCTCATTGAGCTCTCATAAGATCATCAATAAGCTACCCAAGCTTATTGTGAGCTTATACGCTTATTTTGGGCCCGTTAATGGGCTAGAAGGCCCATTAAAGGTTCGGATGGGTTTGTTCATGGTACGACTTGGCCCATTAGGGTCCATTAGTCTTCCTTTGGTTCATTAAGCCCTTTTAGCTTATGTAGGTTCATTGATAATCTGTTTCAAGCTTATTGTAAGCTTATGGCTCGAGTGGACTCGTTAATGGGCTAGAAAGCCCATTAAGGGTTCCGTTTGGTTTCAATCGGTAATGCAAGGCCTAAGTTGCTTAAATAAGTACTCCTAACCCATGAATAAGCTCAAATGGCTTATTGATAAACCATACTTATTACACAAGGGTTTGTTGGGCCTGTTTGGGCATAATGGGCTCGTCTCGGCCCGTTAAGGTCCTCCTTTGCATCTCGAGTGTCCTAAACGAGTTTAAAACTCCACAAGCTCTTGATAAGCTCAAGTGAGCTTATCCATAAGCTACGGGTCTCATAACAAAAGCTATTGGGCCATCTGGGCCCAAATACGGGCGGGTTGGATTAACCAAGGCCCCTTCATGGCCCGTTGGTATTTCTAGCAACTTATGGTTCAAAAAACTTGCCCTAGTGATATCAATGTTTCATTTACCATATTTCTACGTCGTACCTTGCATGCAAACGTTTATTTGTCTCGCGTATATGTTCCTAGGCCACATCGTTATACTCTCTTTGAATGTTTACGTATAGTTTTCTTATATTTTCGTGCCTAGGGTTATTGTTTACGTTGAAGTCACTAGTTTATCCCTAACCATCATTGTACATATGTTTTAATGAGTCCTCGCCCACATAAATGAAATCCTACGCCACATTAGGCACGTACACTTTATATATATATCGCGACATATGTTTAAAAATTCAAAAGGAAATGATATTATGAAACGTAAAGTGTTGTTGTGACTTACAAAGGTCCTATAGCTTTTAGATGGAGGAGTGGACGTGTAGTGTACAAATCCCTAGCTCGTATAACTCTTGTGTGATAACCTTAGTGATTATAGGTTCGAATGAAAAGAAGTGGGAGGTGTTTGCTTGCGGTTTATATCCCGAACAAGAGAAGAGAGAGTTTAAGGTGTGTGTGAGTTAACAAGAGTGTCAAATGGTGAGATATGAATGTATATTTATAGGCAAATGAAGCTAGTTAGGTTCCTTAGTTCTAACCAAGAAAATATCGAACCCTAGGTTAGTGGTTTAGGGGTTTTCTAGTTAGCCACACATGGTTTTATGCTAAACCACTCAAGTACCACTCTTAATGACTAAATATTTGTACAAGATTTAGTTTGATACTTGAAATTCTTATGGTTTTATGGGTTTGATGCTCTCTAGCCGTGGCTTAAAAGAAAAAGGGAAAGAAATGGTTATTAACCAATGGTTACTTGGCTAATAAGAGACATTAAGTACTATCCTTAATTAGTTTGAGGATGTACTAGTACTTTAAGATTGTTTAGAAGATTTGATTTAGCTAGTATACACTAAGGACGATTTATGTGGCTTTCCTTGTACCCACATTCGGCTATTTTATGTTACTAACACAAGATTTGGTCAAGTTTTGTGTTTAGGCATTTAAATTGGGTATTGGTTTGAGTCTAGGTAATTCTAGGTATTTCCGGGGTGCGTCCAAATGTATTTTATTGCGACACGTAACCCTTTTACGTGGCCAATAAAAATAAAATACGCAAAGTACATAATTATCTTCTTAATAATTATTTCTTACTTGGTTGATGTAAACCTTAATTTATTTGATGACCGTTTATGTTCATTGATTATTTTTAGTCTACGCGATTTAGCTTAAAGGTAAATATTAAAAGTAAACGCGTATCGGACTAAAATAAATAGTGATCATTAATAGAGTCGTACAATGACACAAAAATGAGAAATGTTACATACGCGGTGTTCAAAACCAATAGTCTAGTTACTTCAAGAGTACTACTTAGTCTGTTATATATTAAATTAGCCAATTAGACTGGATACATCTTGGTATATACTTGTTAATTTATATCATGACCATAAAGGTGTTATTGAATATCTTAGGAATTTCCAAGATGAATGTGCATGTGGCTTACCTATAAATCACATTTCCTTTTGATCATTCATCAAAGTTTGTAATGATAATGTTGGTTCTCCAAGTTTTTTTAATTATATTTGTCATTATTTGAAGTGCAAGAAATAATCATATTACAAAAATAGTGAGCACAAAATTATACCTAAATATTTGACGCTAAGTCTGGATACAAAAGTAAGACACCAACATGATTCCCGTGAAATGTATATTTATATCACTTCTTTAAAATTCGAACAATATAGATTAGTTTTTTAAACTAATGGTAATTTCCATTTTTCTTGACAAAAAGACATTTGTTGAAACAAATTTGAAAGTATTATATAACTAAAACTATAGGTATAAGAATGCACATATTGCGAGATGCAAGTTATCTTATATATTGACATTAAAGACTACCATAGATAGGACATTGAACTTGCAATGGTGATATAACATGATGAAAGTCGATCTTCAAGAGTAAATTAGGGATTCAATTACGATAAATATTTTGATACAACCAAAGTCTTGTAATTTTAAATATATACAATTATAAGGATGTCGGTGGAATATATTATTCCAAACCCGCCCTAGTATTTAATCCATGGTGTGTAAAAGGTAAAATCCGACCCGGCCGTCTGTGTGATTAGTGAGAGATGTAGGTAAGCGATCCAGTCGGACTTCTCTCTTCTCCCTTCTCCAAGTAGGTAACCACTCCAAGTAGGTAGCCGCTCTAGTGATAAGCTAGGATTCCAGCTAATCCCTCTACTATCTCCACATACGTGTCCTCACTCGCTTCTCCTATATCTTTTCTACCTCCATCTGGATTCCACTAATCTCTCTAAACACCATATCAGATCCAGATGGTGAAGAAAGATCATGTTGACACTCATAGTGGAATGTTAGTTTTTTTTAAATTTTGAATATATTTTTGAACGATTATGGTTAAAGAACACACACACACACAGAGAGACATTGAATGATGGATTGCAGGTTACTTTATGATAAAATTAGGGTAATTTTTTAGTTTAGGTTTTTTGTTGATTTTGTGCTTTTTATGTTTTTAGATTAGGGTTGTGTGTTAATTTTAGGGGTTTATAATTGGCTTATTTTACCAGCTTCTGAGGCTATTTAATTTTTAGAGATAGCTTTTTACACCCGTAGGCTTATTAGCAGCTTGCGTTTTTTAGGCTTATGGGGTTATTTTGTTGATGTTATGCCCTTATTTATAAGACATTGTTTCAAGATAGTTGGATTAGCTTTTTTTCCCCGCTTATGAGATTTTTTTTGTAAAGAAAGTAAGGTTTATTTATTGGGCTTACGGGGTTCCCTGGCGGGGAAACACCATGAGAATGGTGTTTTTAGCCATGGTGTTACCTGTCCTTTCATCGTGGGGGGGGGGGTAAAATTGATTTGTACTTGGCAGGGTAGCATAACTTCGTGCTTGCAGCCATGGCGGGGATGTTTCGATCATGCTTGGTTGCATTTGAGTATGCTTGCTTTGGTTATCATATGGCAGCTTATTTGTTATTGATCATGGTGGTATCTTGGCAACGCAAGCATATTCATGGCGGGGCAAACTAATAGATTGACAGCCATGGCGGGGCAAATTAATACGTTTGCAGCCAAGGCGGGGCAACTGATTAGATTTGCAGCCATGGGTCGCGTTTACAGCATTGTTTGCTTATGCTTATATTTTCAGTGTTTAAAACGGAAAGGTGCTTGAAATCTGCCCCTTCTCCTTAACCGGCTTGGCTTTGGCAATCTCTTTGTTGCCGTCATTCATGGTGTGTGACGCTGTTGATCATTGTTAGCCTATGAGCAATTTGAATGTGTGACTAAAGTGAACAAAGAAAATGCAAATGTTAGGCTATGATGATGAGATTTTAGCACATATGATGCTTATAAAGTTATTTTAGCTTTATTCTAGGCGATGAAGATAACTATAATAGTTTCCTGCATTGTGGTGGGTTAAATCAACCCGTATCTTGGCGAGGCAGCACGACATCGTGTTTGCAGCCATGTCGGGTTGGATACTGTTTTATCCTATCCTGTGTTTGCAAATCTGAGCCAAACTGTTTTTAGGCTTATGGAGTTAAATTGTTAGATTTTCAGCCATTGTGGGGCAACTTATTACATTTGAAGTCGTACGCTGCATATTCACCATGATTAGTGATGTGTCGTTGTGTGGTTTTAATTTATGTTTTAAGTTTTAAATTTATATTTTGCCGACTTTACCAAAAACAACACTTTAACGGGCAGTGTACCCGGTCAAATAGGAGTTTCGTGGTAAGTAGGGTATCGATCACTAAGAGCGAGAAACAATCTTTCAATTTATTAATATTTTGGTTATCTAAACTAAGTTAATTCTATTCTATGTTAAACCTATGCTAAACCTATGTCAATCCTAAATCTAACGGATAAGGGGGTTTTCAGCCTGAGAGACTGGCACGGGTTTTGTGATGACTAAAATCAACTTAAGACACAATAACACACACAAGTAAATTAACAGAAGATAATAGAGCGGTCTAGCCAAATATAAGAAAATTGTATTAACCATTATTAATCCAATTAGAACGTTGGTTTGTTTATTTAGTGCAATGATTACTTATCTAGAGGCGGCATATCATTCTTAAGACTTAGGTGTTACTTCTTCCTAAGACCTAGATACGAAGAATTCTGTCACAATAAAACGTATCTGTATAAAGCATCCTTATTTGCTGATTATAATCTATCTTAGGGATTAAAGCAATGGTGATCTTGTTAAACCCTAGCTCATAGAGACTTTACCCACTTACTGCTTAAAGGCAATTCATACACTAGTAGTCCACTAACCAATTCTTTACCAATTCATTGAGAGCGTACTCGTTGATCACAAGGGTCACCTGCCGGTCCAATTAAGCTCACAATCTTAAGGCAAAGATAGGTTATTATTTGTGATCCTATTGGTCTAGATGTATAAATCACTATATGGAGAGTCATCCCAGCATCTAGATTACTTGGTTCGTATCACTAGATCCAGTTGAATGATAGGTCGCATACAAAAGCATGTAAACAAGTATAAACTGATAAACATAAACAAGCAATCAACGATAAATTAAGCAATCGAGATAAACTAAACCAAACATTCAGATCTTCATAATAATGGCTAATACCCGAAGGTATTAGCCTTCAAACATCATAATCAATACAAGAGTAATAGTTTAGCCAAGGTAAACTAACCTCGAGTTAGCGAATGATACCAAAAACTGAACGATTACAAGAGTATAGGAGATTACAAGTTGTTTCCTATGGAATTAATTACTATGCTCGACCTCTTCTGCTCTTCTTCTCTTCTGAAAATCGACTTTTATGGTTGATGTATTGAAAATATGATTTAGCACACTGAAAACCCGTTTTTAGGTATTCTATCTATAAGGTCTGGAATTTGGTCGATACGGCATATTAACTGAGGTTAATACGGCGTATCGGGGGTTTCTTGGAGTAGGGACCACATTCGATATCTTCCAGAATATTTTATTACTATATCTTGAATACGGGGTATAGACTTCTCTGGATACGGCGTATTGATCCTTGTTCCTTTATGGTCTTTAGTGAAGTGCAGGCACAGATACGTCGTATCTTCCTTGATGGATACGACGTATAGGATGTCAGAACAGTAATCTTCAAATGTCTTCGTTTAAGCTGCTAAATGCGTGCCTTTTTGCTAATCTTTACCAAGTACTTCATAATTACTGCCAATTCTCAAATACAAACGATTAAGTAACAATTCTTTGCAATAATTATACAAAATGGGTTATTTACATGGGATAAATGATGCTATAAAAGTAACGTTATTTGATGTCATCAAATATCCCCCCACTTGAATCCTACTTGTCCTCAAGTAGCCTTTAGAAGTTTATGAAAATGCATCCCTAAGAATTTTTCCGTTTAAGCATTTATTTGATCTATTACAAGTACATAACCAAACACCTCATGAAATAGGTAGATGAAAACACTCAAATCAATCTACTAATATATGTGGTAACATGTAACTAATTCGCTTAATTGCTCGGTCGTGACGAGTATTCTATCATAGGCTTGGTAAGGATACACATCTCCACCACTAAAGCTAAGGAGTAACAAGTTTATAAAGGTAAAATGGGTTTTATTATAAGGCTTAGGGTTGATCATTCTAACAATCTTTCACCAAAAGTACCACACCAACAAGGCAGCTGAATCACGCATACATGGCCATAACGACGGAATAGACATGTATGACTCGATCACATCCTCATTCGTGTAAAACCCAAGGTTAATGATTAGAAAAGAGAAATAAGTTGTTGTTAAATAAAAATTACGAAACAAATAGATTAAGTCCAAAACAAATAAGGCACAAGTTGCTAGACACTTTTCCCGACCGTTACCATGAAAAAGACATAACTATATACAAACGTCTTGATCATCGATCAAAAACAAAAACCTAAGTTGGCATTCCCGTAACGATCAACTTCCCAATCATCCCATACTTTACATACTTTTACAAGACAAGTGGCGATATCTACCACTTTATACAAAACTTTACATCGTTGACTTATAAGACGTATCAACGAATAATCGATCCTTGATATAATTCCTTCGGTCTAAGCTTTTGCGAAACGATTATCTTCAAACTTTCCTCCTCTTTTTTTGTTGCGATTTTTCTAATTTTTTTCATATACTAACTACGAATCTCGGTGTAATTTCATCATCTTTACGATCATAATAACTCTGAATAATTTTCTTCATGATTCTTCATTCTTCAGACGTACCAATAATTGTGATGGTAGTAAAAATACATGAGTTTTGACTACTTTATACATTCCTATTTGCAATGTGCAAATTTTTTCCCAACCGTACCAAAGATAGAAAATGACACAAGACTCAGGAAATACATATTTTACACTTTAAGCAACTAGCAACTGATAAATGGGCTTAATCTAACAGGGTAGGCTAAGGTGTAAAGGTGTAACGAAACAAACAGTTGGTGTTATTCCTAAAGGATTGGCTCTATTGGTTTTTCTGAGGGTATCTTACTCTTATAATGAGAGTAAACAAAGGGTTTATACGGGATTTAACTAACCAGTGTAGTTAGTTAATAAAACAACATGTATAGGCTTTTTGGTTGTAATCCTAGAAATTTACCAATTTAAACAAGTTACTCCATCTAAATCCATAGTACTCATTATTGTGGTCTCGAATAGATATACCAAGCCAAGTTCTAAAGTCTACTACATCACCGGCACACTCATATTTTTATGAGATTTGGGTAAACATTTAGAAACGGATAAGGTTAAATCCTCACAATATCCAATAAGGGTTATTGTATGTGGGTTATGTAACAAGTAATTTTCATAAAAGTATGCTTAAATTTTTTTTAAAATTTGAGCATAATTTAAGTATTTTAATGTGAAAAATAGGACAAGTATACATTCTAATTCACATCCCCCTACTTGAATTATACAACGTCCTTGTTGTATAGATAAAACACTAAAAACGAGAGTTAAAAGAATTAGAATGAGAAACTCCCCTGATATTTTGCTCGGTAGATTCTCCAAGTTAAGTTTATGAGCAAGAATGTGTGTTGTAAATGCGTCTGAATTCCAGCATGACTACAACACACACAGGATTCCAGATGATTGTTACTTCACCAACTTCGTCGATTTCTTTGCAGCGAGGTGGTGTGCAAAATATAGGAAAAACATGCAAAATCCTATCTTGGTACCTATGGTTACTTATAAATAAATTAAAGAAACTGTACAAAAGACCAATACGACGTATCCATAAACTAGAATACGCCGTATTGAGAAACCTATAAAAAGTATCTAAATACGGGTCAGTCTGTCGAATACGCCATATCATGTACATGAATACGCCGTATAGACATAATTGACAATAATGTTTAAAGTGCATAAAAATAAAGGACTGATAACGTTCAGACATTAAATACGCCGTATGGTATGGAGCGGATACGCCGTATTGATGTTTGGGAAGACAGACTCGATAAAAATAAATAACAATCTGGGTTGTCTCCTGGGAAGCACTTTTCTTTCAGCTAGTCTTTAAGTTAGACTTTTTCTTCAGCTTCCTTTACTCGGTTCAATACTTTTCCTCTCCAGCTTCCATTCATGTAACGAATACGGTTTTTGAGTGCTCTATTAATCAATGAGTTATATTGTTGAACTTACTGCCAGGCTTGATTCTATCATGCACAAACAAATCAAAATCATCATACCATAATATATACATCAAAGGATAAACAGTTTTAAGTTTAGGTACATAATGATACAAATAATATAAATGTACAAAAGATAGAAACAAAAAGATAAGGAGTAGAGGGATCATAGGTTTGGCTACTACTCGTCCTGCTGGGCTGTGGAGGTGCTGGCATCGCCGGTCCTACGCCGGGTGCATCTCTGATAGGGAAACCACGAGCTACCTACAAGAGTGTTGTCGAATGCCTGGTAGGTGCGACCGCTAGCATCCATAAGCTGAGTCATGCAACTGACCATCCAGTTAGCGAACCTACTCTGATCAGTGATCGGTCTGTTGACATCATCACGTAGTCCCATAATGCTCCATCGTAACTCGTGCACCTCCTCCTTGAGCCTTATGATCCTTTGAGGCATAGTCCTAGGGCAGCATGTGGTGGATGAGGTACCTGCATATGTGCTGGATTAGTCAGAGCACCCTTATCAACTGCAGGAGCATCCTTAGCAGCCTTAGGGGCACCAGCCGCAACATTCGATTGCCTCTCTAGTCTTGAGGCTACCCAAGCCCATGTATCATCAAGCTCCTCACAAATATGAAGCATCACTAACTCAGTCATATCAATAACAGGGAGGTCTTACACAATCATAGTTAGTCCCTAGAGTCTCTCCCTAGTAAGTAGCCCAAAATGCTCAGCTAGACAAGAAACAAACTATCCTCTAGATACCATAGCCCCTTGCTTCCTCCCCGAAGCGAACAACCTCAAGTACCTAGCCAACAGATAAGGGACGTTGACTGGGCCAACGTCCATCCCTTTTAGATAAAACAAATTAGTCATGATCACCTTCTTAGGTGCCTGACTCCTCCCAGCAATGCTACAGGCGATGAGCCTATGGCATAATCTTAGCATCGGATCCCTGATAAGAGTATAAAAAGGGGGTGTACCCAGAAAATCCCCCTAGAAGAAATCTCTCTCCAATAAGCGCTCAGATCTCCATTGTCGAAGATCTGCCTACCACTCTCTGCCCAGTATAAACCAAACCCAGCAGTCTCCATCTCCTCTACTATATGTAATCCTAAGGCCAAAATAAACTGCCTCCAGCTCATGCGATACCTATCCCCTCCTAACTAAAATTGTAATGCCCCAGCTATATCAAGATCAGCCACAACCTCTCCAAATCGGAAAGTATTAAAGAACTCTAGAATAAGCTCATGCACAAATAGGCCTTGAATCTCAAATAGCCGCCTCCAAGCTCGGCTAATAAACACACCATGTCCCTGAGCATCCCTGTGCTCCATCAGCATCCTACCGCTTAACCCCTCAGCCATCAGATCAGTCAATCCCCCAAAATCAAAAACCTGTACCCGATGTACCTTTCTCCTATATATCTTACCCAACCTCGTCTCGAAATCTGAGATATTAGCAACAGTGTAATGTAATCCCTCAAACCTAAGGTACTGGTTCCTCTAATCTCTAGGTGGAAAAGCCATATTTTCAAAATCAACGAGATCAGTACAAAGATTATAAAGGTCTGTCATTCTATTATGAGAGCAGATACGACGTATTCTGATGTGGATACGTCGTATTTGGTTTTATTTGAATACTCCGTATAACGAAAGATACAGAGTATTAGGAGGTCTGTTGTCAATACGCCGTATAGATATAAATCAATACGGCGCATGGGATTTAAAATGTAGGATTTCCAGCTGATCAATACGTCGTATTTAAGTTGCTGAATACGTCGTATTGGTGTTTTAAAATTTTGGGTGAATTGAGTCAATACACCGTATCTATTTGAGTGGATAAGTCGTATTACTCTATAGTTTAAAAATGAAAGGGGGATTCCCATATCTACCTGTTTTCCCCATTGACAATTCTCAATCTTTATCACACATTCGCAGGGAAAAGGGGTCTAAGGCTTGGCGTATTCAGAACAAACTCTCAAAACTAAAATCAAAACCCTAACCCTAATTCTAATTCAATTCGAAAATAAAAACCCAAGGGAAAAGGGAAGAACACATTACCGTATAATTATAATAGATATGAGAACGATTACGAGAAAAATGATTTCCACGAATTACGCGGTTAAAAGTGTTTTTAGAGAGTAAAAAGTTTGTGTAAATCTTAATCTGGCGTATCAGTTGGGCTTTTATACCCAAACTCGATACGCCGTATTGGTTTTTGTCTAATGCGCCGTATTGGGCAAATTTATTGACTTAGTCAACATAAGTTAAAAGCAGTGGATACGGAGTATAGATGTTTACCTAATACGTCATGTCCGTTCTTGGAGACCAATTTTCCTAAAATTTAGCAAAGTAAAGAAAACATCCCTTGGCCTCCGCAACTTCCTTGTTTAAACACCATCCTTATAAAACTGCTTAGGCTCAAACGGGATACCAAACGGCACATACAAATTCTTAATAAGATTTAATAGCATCCCGTTGTTAAGATAATTCCAAGCCATGATATTAACATCAAATTCCATGACGAAACTTTCCATAATGAAAATTTTATTGATTTTATCGTGACTTGCTTCCAGAAGCTTATTTGACCCTTGTGTATTTACATTACCCCCTAAGACTGTATTATATCGATTTCATTATCATCATTGTCCTTATCCGACTTTAGATCATTAGGATAGATTATGTTGAAAGGGAATAGATCATTAAAGTACAAAACATTTTGTTCCTCTTCATTATATTTGGACAATGATGTTTCATCCTTCAAATCAAATTCATCGATGTGATGAGGAATTTCAACAAGTTTAGTCGAGGAATCTGATTTAGACGTTAGAGCATCATTGTAAACAATGGCTGGAAATTCATTTTCAAAATCTTTAAGGAAGTCTAAATCATCAAAATAACTGACCGTTGGCTCGGGTGACAGAAACGAAGGCATATTACCTTTTTCATTATCATTTTCTGAATCCTTTTTCAAATCATTGACCGAAATTATTTTATAAGAAAATGAGTTTTTGTCAAAAATTACCGTGTAATCTTCATCGTCGGATTCGTCAAACGATATTCTAAAGTCAATTTCATTGTTGTTAAGAGAACTTACCATGGGTTCACATGAGAGTGTTTTTTAGATGTTAATTCGTCATTAAAGAATATAGCTGGGAATTCGGTTTCAACGGATCTGAGGTCGTGAATGTCATCATCATACCAGATCTTACCATACGTAGTAGTTTCCTAGTTATACACCTTACCATGCCGACGAGCTTTTTCTTCTTTGAGCCTGATGTATTCTTCCATAGTAATGTTGGGGTTGTCCATCCTGTAATAAACTTGCTAGGAAAGAAAACCGTCAAATAACTTATACGTCGTATTCAGTGAACTGAATACGCCGTATTACACAAACACAATAAGCAAACAAACAATAATATAGAATTATTAACTATTCTAAACTACACTAATCCTAAGGGTTAGACTAATCTAATGTTAAAAACCAAAATATCAAATAAAAATCAAGATTAAATTTTCACTCCCTGGCAACGGTGCCAAAAACTTAATGTGTTGTTGTGTGGTTGTAATTTATTTTTCAAGTTTTAAATTTATATTTTGCCGACTTTACCAAAAACAACACTTTAACGGGCAGTGTATCCAGTCAGCTGGAAGTTTCGTGGTAAGTATGGTGTCGATTAATAAGAGCGAGAAACATTCTTTCAATTTATTAATATTTTGGTTATCTAAACTAAGTTAATTTTATTCTATGTTAAACCTATGCTAAACCTATGTTAATCTTAAATCTAACGGATAAGGGGGTTTTTAGCCTAAGAGACTGGCATAGGTTTTGTGGTGAAATAAATCAACTTAAGACACAATAACACACGTAAGTAAATTAATAGAAGATAAAAGAGCGGTCTAACCAAATATAAGAAAATTGTATTAACCATTATTAATCCAATTAGAACGTTGGTTTGTTTATTTAGTGTAATGATTACTTATCACAAGTCAAAGTTACATGCCATGGGAAATGTATCCTCCATTTCTACATCACAATCAATTGCATCAAATGCAAGGGATGTTTAACACTAAAAACTTTGGACCCATGAGATATTGGGGACCAAATGTTTAAGTTATTGTCTTATATAAATAGATATGCCTTGGAGTCAACTTGGAACCCGATGAGTGGATAAAGGATAGCGGATGCTCTAAACACATGATGGGCAACCAAAAGCTTTTCTCATCCTACAAGGCATATAACGGAGGTAATGTCATTTTTGGTAGTAATCTTCGTGGTAACATCATTGGCAAAGGTATGATTTCTAATGACTCTCTCAATATAAATAATGTAAAACAAGTATATAACTTAAGATTTAAATTACTAAGTGTAGGACAAATATGTGATAATAAGTGTAGAGTAACTTTCTCTGAACATGATAGTGAAATCACTAAGGACGGTAAGGTTATAGGTAGAGGTATTAGAAAGAAAGGCTTATACGTGATGAAACTAGGAAATAAGCCAAAAGACTAAATTTGTCTTGCAACGATTGATGAAAACTCCACGTTGTGGCATAGGAGATTAGGTTACGCTAATATGCGTCTCATTCAATCGTTAGCATCTAAGGAATTAGTTAGAAACTTACCTAAGCTTAAGTTTGATCAACACTTTTGTGATGCTTGCAAAATTGGAAATCAAGCTCATGCTAGTCACAAAGTTAAAAATATAGTCTCAACGACTAGATGCTTAGAACTCCTTCATATGGATGTCTCCAGTCCATTAGCCGTACGGAGTTACGAAGGAAACCTCTACACCTTAGTCATAGTAGATGACTACTCTAGGTATACTTGGACAAGATTTCTTAAGAATAAAATCGAGGCTTTCGAGCAATTTAAAATCTTTAGTAAAAAAATAAAAAATCAATTAGGATGTTAAATTGTGTCAATTAGGACGGACCACGGTAGATAATTTAATAATTAAGTGTGATTTGGAGAGTTTTGTAATGTCAACGGTATTACACATAACTTCTCGGCTCCACGCACTCCACAATCAAATGGCGTAGTAGAAAGGAAAATAGGACACTACAAGAAATGAGTAGAACCATGTTGAATGAACAAAAGTTTTAGTGTAATGTTGTAGATACTTCAACATATATCTTAAATCGAATCCTAATTAGATCCATCGTAGGTAAAACATCTTATGAACTCTTGAGAGGTAGGAAACCTACTCTTGATTACTTTAGAGTGTTTGGAAGCAAGTGCTTCATCTTGAACACCAAAGACTACCTCACTAAGTTTGACCCAAAGTCATACGAAGGTGTCTTTTTTAGGTTACTCCCAAAATAGCAAAGCCTATATCATCCTTAATAAACACACCACAAAAATCGAAGAATCGCTCAACGTGACATTCGATGAAACTCCTCCACCCTCTAAGACATCACCCTTGGTGGATGATGACTTAAATGAAGTAGAAGCAATTAAGGTTTCCAAAAAGAAAAACTTAGAAAATGACATTGAGGATGAAACTTTAGAGATTGACAAAATAGTCAATACTAAGGAATCTAGGAACCATCCATTAGAAAATATCATAGGAAACCTTAACCAAAGAAATCTTAGGTCACAAGCCCAAAACCAAAGTAACTTCTTTTGTTTTATAGAACCTAAGAATGTGAATGAAGCCTTAATAGATGAAAGTTGAATGATCGCTATACAAGAAGAATTAAATCAATTCGTTGTAATTATTTAGCCACATATGAATTTGGAATGCGTGACAAATGAAAAGTAAGGTTGAAGAATTAGTCAACGATAAACATATAAATAGTGGACAAATACATTGTCACACACTTGAACACTAAGACCAAATGCCATATATGGTCACACTAAACATTTTGTCACACATTATTTAAGTGTAGCCAAAATCCAGTACATATGGTCACGTAACTTAATATGTTGGTTTAAAGTTTAGTTTGTGTTAGCTTGCCAAAAGCTAATGTGTATAGTCACAATTTACTGTCTATGCATGTATCATGTGACTAATATGCCTTTACAATAGCCACACAACACAAATGTTAACTAAATTATGTTTATGGCCCATTTAAGGTGATTCTATTGACAATATATGCAAAATTAGTCACATCGTGAAGTATCCATGTGGTATTATTTAGAGCCAAAATGTTAAATCGGTTACATTAAATTTCATATGAGTCACATTGAGTGGTTTGGTGTGTCATAAATTCTTAATGTCATATATGGTCACATGAATGTTTGTATTTGTGTCTTAATCATGTGACTCAAACATTTTGTCACGCATTAATTAAGTGTAGCCAAAATCATAGTAATAGGTTTAATAAGTAACTTTAGCCTGCAAATGCAATGTCAAGTGCAATGTGCAAGTGCAATGAGCAAATAGCATGCTTGCAAAGCAATGTAATAAATGCATGTGCATATGCAATCTGCAAATGCTGCTTGAAATGCAATGTGCATATGCAAGCTGCAAATGCAATGCGCAAGCTGTAATCACACACAAACCAGACAATAACATCACAAATAGATACAAGTCATTACTACATGAAATATTGTTTAATTAGCTAATACAAGTTTGATTGCCCAAAAATTAGCTTAACATGTTACCAGAATACTATTTTAAGCTAAGTACTAGATGAAATTAAACAAAATGATGAAATCCTTTCATCACCTTTAACAAAACCTTTCTTTTCCCCTTTGACTTGTCTGCACATCTTCCAGGTGTCCTTCCAAAAAAAATTTCCCCCCCCAAATATCTTCACAATAATATCCCATCAGTTAAAACATATCAAGTCCAAAACACATCCTATTGATTGAGTAGGGCTTTTGAAGATGACTTTTGGAATGGGCTTCTTTGCAACTGGTAGATCCTCAACAATGTCATATCCTTACCATGCAAGTAATTCTTTTGGAATGAGCTCCTTAGACAGCCTTGCAATTGATGGTCCCTCCTTAGGAATACTTGTTATTGATGGCCTCTTACTAGAAACACCTTTTGCTGTCATCTGAGCTATCTGAAGTAAGCACAATAATTTCATGCAAAAACAAATTAAAAATCAAACTAAGTCTGTTGACCCACATTACAAATGCACATTACAGCGAAAACATGATAATTGTCCTTCCCATAATCCTTACTATTCATCCACTTATCTGCACATCTTCTAGGTGAACTTATCCTAAAATTATTCAAAATATCTTCTCATGTGTCAACATTTGGTAGTCCAAGCACACATCCCTTGATTGGAGTAGGGATTTTGACATTTAGATTGTGTTTCTGTGAGACTGGTACATATTTAGCTTTAGACATTAGAGAGTGACTTGCGTGAATGGGATCCTGACCAGTGTACACTATGGTATCCTCCTTGTCTGTGCTAGGAAAATAGAAATCAGAAAGATAGTCCTTAATATTGTCATAACCATAGTAGTCCAGCAATCCTTGTACTGATGGCCCATAAATAAGTGTTGGGATTAAAAGCCTTCTTGAAGTCACTGCTGCTAAGGTTTGTGTTACTGCTGCTAAGCATAAATTAGTGTTGTTAGTAAACTTAATGAAAAAATATGCAAAGTATTAGTAACTGCTATTACTACTGCTAGTGTATATTACTACTGCTTGTTACTACTGCTAGTATTTGTTAGAACTGCTAGAGTAAAATATTACTTGCTAGTTGTAGAACTTAGTTACTATTGGTGGAACGATTGAAGAAAAGTTTCTAAGTAGTTAATGCTGCTTGTACACAATTAGTGCTGCTGGTATAAAAGTTACTACTGTTGGTGTTGAAAGTTAATGCTGCTGGAACAAAGTACAACTGCTGAAAGATTACAACTGCTGAAAGGATAAAGACTGCTCAGAGAAAAGATAAAGATTACTTATGGGATATGTATGAGATATACGTATAAGTTATTTTTTTAGAAGATCATGATAACTTAAGAAAATATATAATAATCCCATTAGGACTCTTTTGGTGTATAAAATGAGCTTCCTATTATAGAATTCTAGGTATCAAAACAAGTTCATTCATAGAGTTTGTAATAGCTTCAAGGATTTGTAACCCTAATACTAGTATAGAGTAATCCGTATTAGACTATATTCAAACTTTTGTTTCTTAATCTTGAGTGTTCATTAGAAATTACTGTTTTCATTAAAGAATTCTTCCTTATTTTAAAAGATATAATCCACATACTATTATAGTATTAATAAACAAAGTTTCTATCATAGTTGTGTATGATATATCTTGCTAACTAAACCTTACACAAGCTAAGAATATCAAGATCATTGATGTGGGATTTAACAAAGTGTTATCAATTTATTGCTTGAGAAACTTACTAAGAATACATGGAACAAGACTTAGTACCATATGGTGGCAGCATCAAAAGTGCCTATTCTCAACACCAGCGAGTTAAAAAAGGGGTCTTGGAGAGAGGAAGAACAGTACATACCAGATGGGTTAATTATACACTATGAGTGAAGTGATATAGAATGGTAATGCACCTACCAATAACAAAACATGTTGAAGGTGTAGATACTATAATTCTCCTCAACTGCTGAAGAAAAGGCACAAAGGTGTTAGAGCTAAAGGCAAGAAGCACTTATTGAAGTGCATCCTCTAATGAACATCATTTAAGATTAACTCATCTAAAGATGCCAATTCATTGGTTGCAGGCTATTAAGAAGAGTTTTAGAGGGAATGATTCCTACTATAAAAGACTCAAATGAATTTCTAAAGTAGCGTATGAAAAATATTTTACGTGGCAATCTAGCTCAGAGGTTATTTAGATCAAAACTTTGATAGCTTCAAAACTTATCAAACATTTGGAGATTCAATGATGAAAAATTATCTTATAAGAAGATGTTGAATCAGAATTCTATAAGAAGTCCTGTCACCAGAAAGAACATGTAAACACCCCCAAAATGGGTCGCAGCGAAAATAAGGATCTAGCATGTGACTTCAAGATCAACAGCACAAGAATATATAAAACGACACAAAAAGTCGTTAAAGATACATTGGATTTAAATAAAAGACATATTACAAAAGCTTATAGCTTTACTTGTTCTTTGTTTAATATTACAAAAGATAACATAGATTTCCCAAAACATGATGCACATAAATCTTTAACAGTGCAATCCAAAACATAATCCAATGCATCCTTGGCACCTCGTGCCTATTGCCCTCCTGAAAACATTGCTTAAAACGTCAACAAAAATGTTGGTGAATGTCTATGTTTATGTATTAAATTATGCAGTACCGCAAGAACTTTCCCTTATGTTACAACATATCCCAACAATCACAAAACCAGATTGACTGTTGCACTAAGCTCATACCACTAAAAGCTCAACCTATATTTGCTATTTTAGCATTTTATTTTTCCCGTACATATGTTGTAAACCCGCAACATCTAAGTCGCGACATGGTCACGTTCTTCTCCCGGTGATTAGCTAATCACCCAAACGGGGATGTTAATCCTAAATAGATCTATTTATAACATTCGCGGCTCACATAATGCAATTAACAACTACCATCATGTAATTGACAGTTCCAATGATAATGGACGTCAGGAGGGTTAACGCTACTTATCAAACAATAATCAATATATTTACAAACACTTGCATCCAATTTATAAAACAAAGCATTTTTTCACCCCAAAAATAGTAAAATCATTGAAAATGTAGAAAAGTGGGGCTAATGAACTCCACTTGGAGTAATATAGTCCAAATAATCACAGATAAAACGTCACGCAAAACGTTTAGATGCAACCTAATTAAATTAAGGTTGTATAAGTACCGAGTACTTTAATTAATAACGTTGAATATAATCTTATAGTTGTTACATCGTACTATCGTTCGGGCTATCATAATTAAAGAGGTCATGACATGACGTACGAGGAGTTAGGACACTTTAAAATCGTAAAATCACAACAACCATCGATACCTACAATACAAAGGGCCTCAATTATGAAACACTTCTAGTATTATAGTACTTTGGATAACACTTTCATATTCTATATAGCATAATCACCGACTAATCGTTTTAGTAAAATAATATTTATAAAGTGAAAACGTTTATAAATATACTTTTCGTAAAAATGACCTAATTTGGTCGTTTTAAGCCCGTTGCTCGCGTTTCTTACGTCCACGTCTTCGTAGTAAACTATGGAAAAATTGGTTTGAAAGGAACAAAATATTACATTTTCAAGTTTTTGAATTTCTGCGATGAATAGTGTTTTTACTATTCACAACAGCTATATATTAGTTTTTAGTTTTAATTAGCGTAAACTTGTAATCGTAATAACTTATTCGTTTTAATCCCGATTTTAGTGATTCCTTCGAGTACGCCCTTTATTATAAAAAATGTATATAATTTAAAAGTTGGGTCCGGTTGGATGAATAGAAACTTTTACTGTTCATAGTTTATAAAATTACTTTTATAAACTTTAATTATCGAAAATGTCGTAGTTTATTCGTTATAGTTCCGTTTTTAGCGATTCTTTCGAGTACGATCTCGTAATTAAAAGTTATATCATATATTAGATGTTTTAAAAATGAAAGTTGCTGTAATGAATAGTAACTTTTATAAAAATAGTTTTATAAAAGTATTTATAGTCGTAAACTCGTAATTAACGTATCTTTTTCGTTATAAATCAGTTTTTCGAGTTTCTTATCATTTTGGAATCGTCATGAGGCGTATTATTTTTATATTATGTCAAAACCTTGATCTAAAGACAATGTTTAAACATCATATAGAAATTCTGGTATGGAGGAATCTATAAGGAAACAAAGTGTTGGTTTGGAAGCTATTTGATTCATGTGGAGTACACTTTGTGAGGTTTTAAAGTCTGCATGTCTATATGTTAGTAGAGAAGAGATATCCCCTTACACCTGCTACAATCATAAAGATGCTGAATAAGAAGCTGCAAGCTAATCATTGGAATGAAATGTGTTATCAGCTTCTTAAGCTCATCACAAAACAACTCAAGAATCAATGAAGTGTTTGGAAGCATCCTCCTGGTGATTAATGAAGAAACTTGATAATTTTGAAGATAAATATCAAGTGTAAGGGAGGATTGTTGGGATTAAAAGACTTCATGATGATCTTAGAGTTACTGCTGCTAAGTTAATGTTGTTGGTACAAAAGTTACTACTATTGATGTTCAGAGTTAATGCTGCTGGTTAAAGTTACAACTGCTGAAAGATTACAACTGCTGAAAAGATAAAGACTGCTTAGAAAAGATAAAGATTGCTTAAAGATCAAGATTACTTAGATGATAAGGATTGTTATTTATAGAATAGATCATAGAGAATATTCTATATCTTTAGAATATATTGTAAATTGACTAGGACTTCTTGGTGTATAAAAGGAGGTCCTAGGGCATAGAGTTCTATGTATCAAAAACGAGTCATTCATAGAATTGTCATAGCTTTAAGGTTTTGTAACCCTAATACTAGTTAGAGTATTCGTATTAATATATTGAAGCTTTTGTTTGTCAATTTATATGTTCATTAGAATTACTGTTTCATTAAAGATTTCTTCTTATATTAAAGATTAGATTCCGCATAATCTTTAGTATTATCAAACAAAGTTTCTATCATAAGTTGTGTAGGATTTATCTTGCATAAATAAACCTTACACAAGCTAAGGAATTCAAGATCCATTCAAGTGGGATCAACAAGTCTTATCAGAGCTTGTTGCTTTGAGAAACTTTGCTAAGAAGACATGGATCAAGACTCGGTACATATGGTGGCTGCATCAAAAGTCCCTATGCTCAAACCAGGTGAGTATGAACTTTGGAGGTTGAGGAAGGAATAGTACATCCAGATGATTGATTATTCTCTATGGTAAGTCATAGAGAATGGGAATGCACCTCTAGGAACAAAAGTTGTTGAAGGTGTTGAGACTACAATTGCTCCTTTAACTGCTGAAGAAAAGGCACAAAGGAGGTTAGAACTGAAGGCAAGAAGCACTTTATTAATGGGCATCCCTAATGAACATCAATTGAAGTTTAACTCTATTAAAGATGCCAAGTTATTGCTGCAGGCTGTTGAGAAGAGGTTTGGAGGGAATGCTGCTACTAAAAAGACTCAGAGGAATCTTCTAAAGCAGCAGTATGAAAATTTTACTGCATCTAGCTCAGAGGTGTTAGATCAAACCTTTGATAGGCTTCAAAAGCTTATCAGTTAGTTGGAGATTCATGGTGAAATTATCTCAACAATAAGATGTGAATCAAAGCTCTTAATAAGTCTGTCACCAAGACAGGAACACACATAACCATGTGTGTGGAGGAACAAGCTTGAGATCGATACATTAAGCTAGGATTGATGCATTATAGACAACCTGAAGATCTATGAACCATAGGTCAAAGGGACATCAAGCTCAAGCACAAACATACAAAATGTAGCCTTTGTGTCCTTAAACAGCACTAGCAGTACAAATAGAGCAGTTAATACTGCTCATGGTGTTACAACTGCTAGCACTTAAGCTACTGTTGTTAACTCAACAACAATTGATAACTTGAGTGATGCTGTTATCTGTGCTTTCTTTGCAAGTCAACCAAACAGTCCACAACTTGACAATGAGGACTTGCAACAAATTAATCCTGATGATTTAGAAGAGATAGATTTGAGGTGGCAGATGGCTATGTTAACAATGAGGGCAAGGATAGTGAAACCATTAGGTTTGATAAGTCTAAGGTGGAGTGTTATAACTGCCACAAAATGGGACACTTTGCAAGGGAGTGCAGGGCTCCAAGGAACCAAGAAAACAGGAATAGGGAGAATACAAGAAGAGTTATGCCAGTGGAGACAACTACTTCCAATGCTTTGATCTCATGTGATGGTTCTTGTGATTATATGGGAAGTGACAAGCAAAAGAAGGTCCACTAACTTTGCACTTCCCCCCCCCCCCCACAAAAAAAAATGCTTACAACTCGTCTACAATTGCTAACTACTGAGGTATCTACTAATTCAAACTGTTCATCATCTTGTTTGGAAAATGTTAAAATTCTTAAAGAACAAAATGAACAACTGTTAAAAGACTTAAGGACATCTAAGATAAATGCTATTACTTATAAAACAGGTTTAGAGTCTGTAGAAGCAAGACTTCTAGTTTATAAGAAAAATGAGTCTGTTTATGAAGAAGATATCAAGCTCTTAAAACGTGAGATTTATTTAAAAGAAGTAGCCATTACAGAGCTTAGGAGAAAGTTGGAACTGGCTCAAAAACAAAAAGATGAAATTCAGCTAACAGTAGAAAAACTTGAGAATTCATCTAAAAGCTTAAGCAAACTAATAGACTGTCAGATAGTTGATAAGTGCAAAACAGGTTTAGGGTATAATGTTGTTCCACCTCCCTATACAGGAAACTTTATGCCTCCAAAACCTGATTTGTCATTCTCTGGTCTAGAAGAGTTTATGAATGAGTCTATAGTTAGTTGAGCATATAGTTAAGAAGCCTGTAGTTGAGACTAGTGAAGCTAAGGCTAGTGTAGACAAGCCTAAGGTTGTTAGGAAGAATAATGGTGCTCCAATTATTGAGGATTGAGTGTCTGATAGTGATGAAGAAGACGTGCCTCAGGCTAAATTTGAAAAGAAAACAGTTAAGCCTAGTTTTGCTAAGATAAAGTTTGTTAACTCTAATGAACAAGTAAAATCTCCTAGGAAAACAACTGTTAAACAAGGTGATCAAAATAGGCTGAACACACATAGTCCTAGAGGAAACCAAAGAAACTGGAATTACATGATGTCTCAAAGATTAGGAAGTAATTTTAAAATGATTAACAAAGCTTGCTATGTATGTGGAAGTTTTGATCACCTGCAGTATGATTGTAATAACCATCAGAGACAGTTTAATAATGAAAAGATGGTAAAACCAGTGTGGAACTATACTCATAGAGTTTATCATCATAATCATATCTAGAAATCTTTTGTTTTTGATATCGTCATAGCTTCAAGGTTTTGTAACCCTAATACTAGGAGAGTATTCGTAATATTTGTAATAATAATATTGGAGCTTTTATTGTTGAATTATATTGTTTTGTGTTACTGTTTCATTGAAGAATTCTTCTTATATTAAAGATTAGATTCCGCATAATCTTTAGTATTATCAAACAAAGTTTCTATCATAAGTTGTGTAGGATTTATCTTGCATAACTGAACCTTACACAAGCTAAGGAATTCAAGATCCATTCAAGTGGGATCAACAAGTGGTATCAGAGCTGCTAGGCATAAACTTACTACTGCTGTTGAAAGTTAATGCTACTAGGCATAAACTTACTACTACTGTTGAAAGTTAATGTTGCTAGGCATAACTTACAACTGCCGGTGAACGTTAATGCTGTTGAGGGTAGTTTTATAAATACTTCGATTAAGGGTTTCATTCACTCATTTAATCGATTTCATTTAATTATATACTCTCTAATCACAAACCCTAACTCAGTTTCATCATTCATCATTAAAACCCAACACAATGACAACCCTACAGTTTGCTGATACTCACAATTTAGTCGCGTTTTTGGCTAAACCCGCTGAAAGTGAGAGGTTTGAACAAGTTGTTGATTTTCTGAATGCACACACCATTAAGTATGCTTTAACCGTTAATCCCACTATATATACTTCATGTATTGAACAATTTTGGGCTACTGTCAAGGTGAAAACAGTCAATAGGGAACAACAGTTACAAGCCCTAGTGGATGGGAAAAAGATAGTTGTTATTGAAGCATCTGTTAGAAGAGACCTTCAATTGGATGATGATGAAGGTACGGATTGCTTGCCTAATGCTACCATTTTTTAAGAACTTACAAGAATAGGGATGAAAAACTTTCACAGAAGCTAACTTTCTATAAGGCCTTTTTTTTCCTCAATGGAAATTTCTTATTCATACTATTTTGCAATGCCTAAGTGCTAAGACTACTGCATGGAATGAATTTAGTAGCACTATGGCTATCTTCTTCTTCTGCAATTAACTATTTAGCCACAAACCAAAAGTTCAAATTTTCCCAAGTTATAATTTTTGAAAGCATGGTGAATGAACTTGGATAATCTGGTAAATCTTGATGTATCCAGGTTTATACAAGTCTTTTTTGGATAATACAATTGAAGGAGATGTCAAGTCACAAGGGATTTATGTTACAACCACCTCCAACAAAGAAGAATTTGCTAACATAGAAAGGCAAGGGAAAGACTTTTCTGGAAGGGAAACATCCTTATTTCCAACCATGGTAGTACAAGCTCAATAAGAAATGGGTGAAGGTTCAGCAAATCTCACTAATTCCCATCACACAAGCACCCATTCATAACTCAAGCCACATGCCACATACTCTACCTCAAAAAACAAAAATCTAGGAGGTCAAAGAGAAAGGACACTGAGGTACCTCAGCCTAGTGATCCTACAAATGTAGCAGATGAGGCTGTCAATAAGGAGTCTAGTATGCAACTTAAGGAATTAATAGATTTTTGTACCAAATTGCAACAAAGAGTGCTTGACCTAGAGAACACAAAGATTGCTTAAGCTCAGGAGATTACAAGTTTAAAGAAGAGAGTCAAGAAGTTAGAGAAGAAAGAAGGTTCAAGAACTCATAAGCTCAGAAGATTATACCAGGTTGGTAGATCTGCAAGAGTAGTTTCCTCTGATGAAGCTAGTTTGGGTGATCAGGAGGATGCATCTAAACAGGGGAGAAAAATTAATGATATCGATGATGATGCAGGAATTACCTTGGATAGTACTCATTTTGATGCTGATATAAATATGTTTGGAGTACATGACTTAGATGGTGATGAAGTGGTTGTTGAAAGTAAAGTTGCTGCAAGAGAAAGAAGAAATGAAGTTAATTGTGTTGGAAGAAGTAATAAGTGCTGTTGAAGAAACAGTTATATGCTGCTACAATAAACTGAAGAAGAAATAACTTTGGATCGAGCACATACAGAATTAAAAAGTAAGGTTACTACTGCTACAACAACAACTACTAAAGGAATTCTTCTTCAAGAGCCAAGTGAATCAATAACAACAACAACAATTCCTTTAAAGGATAAGGGTAAAGGTATAATGGTTTAAGAACGTAAAACTTTTAACAGATGAAGAAGAAAATATCAAATCAGCTTTGATGAACAAGAAGCTATAAGATTACAAGCTGAATTTGATGAGGAAGTGAGGCTTGCAAAGGAAAAATATGAAGCCATTGTAGCCTTGATTGAATAATGGAATGATATTTAAGCAAAGATTGATGCTGATTATTAAATGGCTAAACAAATGCAAGCAGAAGAACAATAAGAGTTGAGTATTGAAGATAAGTCAAAGTTGTTTATACAACTCTTAGAAGTAAGAAAGAAACACTTTGCTACAAAAAGAGCAGAATAAAAAAGGAACAGGCCACCTATAAGAGCTCAACAAAGGAGTATTATGTGTACTTACCTGAAGAATATGGCAGGATGGAAGCCCAAAGACTTAAAGAACAAGTCCTTTGCCAATATTTAAGAATTATTTAACAAAGCTATGAAAAGGGTAAACACATTTGTAGATAAGGACACATAATTGGTTGAAGGTAGTGAAGTAAGAGCAGAAGGCAGTGAGACAAGAGAAGAAAGCAGTTCAAATAGAGCAGGAGATGAGCTAGAATAAGAGAAGGCAAAGAAGCTGAAATGGAAATGAGGGATAAAGAAACAGCTGAAAAGCTGAACTTTCAAAGTCTGATTGAAAGTCATCCAGATAAAAGGAAAGTAGGCTAGTTTGATGCTATACCTTTAGCTACTAAGCCTCCAAGCATTGTTGACTGGAAGATCCTTAAAGAAGGAAAGATCAGCTACTATCAAATTATAAGAGGTAATGGAAGTTCAAAAAGGTACTCAGCCTTTATTCAGATGATTAGAAGGTTTGACAGGGAAGATTTGGAAACTCTATGGAAATTGGTAAAAGGCAAAGGCATATGGGTATAACAAAGGCCAGAAGAGAGAGGCTTGTGAGAGAGTGTTAAGGGGTGATCTAAAGACAAATGTTATTTGAACTCATGTATAATAAACGGGAGAGGAATTTACAAGGAAACAAAGTGTTGGTTTGGAAGCTATTTGATTCATGTGGAGTATATTTTGTGAGGTTTCAAAGTATGCATATATTTATGTTGGTAGAGAAGAGATATCCTCTTACACATGCTACAATCACAGAGATGCTGAATAAGAAGCTGCAAGCTAATCATTGGAATGAAATGTGTTATCAGCTTCTTAAGCTCATCACAAAACAACTCAAGAATCAATGAAGTGTTTGGAAGCATCCTCCTGGTGATTAATGAAGAAACTTGATAATTTTGAAGATAAATATCAAGTGTAAGGGAGGATTGTTGGGACTAAAAGACTTCATGATGATCTTAGAGTTACTGCTGCTAAGTTAATGTTGTTGGTACAAAAGTTACTACTGTTGATGTTCAGAGTTAATGCTGTTGGTTAAAGTTACAACTGCTGAAAAGATAAAGACTGCTCAGAAAAGATAAAGATTGCTTAAAGATCAAGATTACTTAGATGATAAGGATTGTTATTTATAGAATAGATCATAGAGAATATTCTATATCTTTAGAATATATTGTAAATCGACTAGGACTCCTTGTATAAAAGAAGGTCCTATGGCATAGAGTTTATCATCAGAATCATATTAGAAATCGTTTTTGTTTTAGATATTTGGACATAGCTTCAAGGTTTGTAACCTAATACTAGGAGAGTATTCGTATTATTTGTATAATAATATTTGGAGATTTTATTGTTGAATTATATTATTTTGTGTTTAGCTAAATTAATATTTACGTTTTCATTGAAGACTATTCTTATATTAAAGGATTAGATTCGCATAATCCTTAGTTATTATCAAGACAAAGATCGTATCCTAAGTTTGTGTAGGATTTATCTTGCATAACTAAACCTTACACAAGCTAAGGAATTCAAGATCCATTCAAGTGGGATCAATAATCTTGGTTCTTGAAGAAACAAACCGCTCTTGCTATATCCACTACCGAAGCCGAATACATAAGCGCCGGAAAGGCATGTCAACAAGCACTATGGATGAAACAAGCTCTTATCGACTATGACATACAATGAACACAAAACTCACTGCTTCAATATTATTAAATAATACGAGTACTCTTGAAGTACTGGGGTTACAAACCTTGAAGCTATTACAAATTTTCTCTAAATGTATCTCTAAAAGTTCTAATTTACACTACACTTGGGATCTCCTTTTATAGAAATACAAGGAGCCCTTTACAAAGATATGAGCCTATCATTTAGGTTCAGTTACAATTCAAAATATAAATATCCGAAATACTCTCCATGCATTCTTATCTTCAGTTCATCAGCTTTGACCATGTAGCAGTACTAACTCCTTTAGTACTGTTGGCAGTATTAAGTCATATGAAGATTTATTCCTAACAGTAGAGAAGAGATATCCCCTTACACCTGCTACAATCACAGAGATGCTGAATAAGAAGCTACAAGCTGATCATTAGAATGAAATGTGTTATCAGCTTCTTAAGCTCATCACAAAGCAACTCAAGAATAAATGAAGTGTTTGGAAGCATCCTACTGGTGATTAATGAAGCTTTTAATGAAGAAACTTAATGATTTTGAAGATAAATATCAAGTTTAGGGGAGGATTGTTAGGATTAAAAGACTTCTTGATGATCTTAGAGTTACTACTGCTAAGGTTTGTGTTACTAATGCTAAGCAAAAGTTAGTGCTGATCATTAACTTTAATGAAAAATATGCTAAGTAGTTAGTACTGCTAATTTATAGTTACTACTGCGAGTGTATATTAGTACTGCTAGTTACTACTGCTATATGTTAGTACTGCTAGAGTAAAGTTAGTACTGCTGGTGAAGATTGAAGAAAATATTCTAAGTAGTTACTACTGCTAGTGTTCAGTTAATGCTGTTGGTGTATAAGTTACTACTGCTAGTGTTTAGAGTTAATGCTATTGGTACAAAGTTACAACTGCTGAAAGATTACAACTGCTGAAAGGATAAAGACTACTCAGAGAAGATAAAGATTGCTTAAAGATCAAAATTACTTAGTTGATAAGGATTGTTATTTATAGAATAGATCTTTAAGAATATTATAAGTTTTTGTAATATATTATAAATCGACTAGGACTCCTTGGTGTATAAAAGGAGGTCCTAGGGCATATAGTTTGATATCAGAATCATATCTAGAAATATTTTGTTTTTGATATCGTCATAGTTTCAAGGTTTTGTAACCCTAATACTAGGGGAGTATTCGTATTATTTGTAATAATAATATTGGAGCTTTTATTGTTGAATTTAAAATGTTGTTCTTGTGTCTATGTTTCATTGATGAATTCTTCTTATATTAAAAGATTAGATTTCGCATAATTTTAGAATTATCAAACAAAGTTTCTTACTTTGTTGTGCTAGATTTTGTCAAAGGTATCTTATAAAAGAACCTACTCAAAGTTGGATTTCAAACTCTTCTTCACCTAAAAGGAAACCTTTATCTAAAATTTATAATTGAATTTTATCAAACATTTGAAATCATTTTAGTAAGTGATCTTTGGATCATATTATTCAAAATAAATGGAAAACATGTGGGTGCATCATTTCGTGATTTTGAAACACTACTCAATATTCCGTTTGAAAGGCATTGTTTCTATAACAATGAATGGCCTCTAAAATCCATCAACAAACATAACGCTACTCCAACAAATGATCATCACTATACCAAATTAACTCATCCAACCTCAATCATATACAATATAACCAAGAAACGTCTCAATGGCTTCAAGTTTGCACTTGAGGATCCATGTAATCTCTTCGCAGATGAAATTTGTCCTTATCTCAAAACAGCACATCTTCTTATTCGTGAGAACATCATATGTACCGTTGATATTTACAAAGATCTCTTGTCGGCTTGTGAAGCCTATATGCACTTTTGCATCACTTCCTCCACACCTTTCAATATATCTCATTTCATCTTAAATCAAATAAATGACTTCAAATATCGATCCAATGGCATCCTGCCATACAGACTCTTGTTGTCAAAATTTCTTGACAAACTAACCTAATTTTCTCTAAATAATCATAAATTCATCTCCTACCCAACAAAAATGAATCCTCTACATAATATCTCAAATGATGAAATTCCAGAAGATGTTCGATGTGCACATCATAATCATCACAAGTAAACTAGATGTAGCAATGTAACACGATTACTTGTTAGGATTTACTTGCAAGTAGAATTAAACTAGACATTATTATCATATATTATAGTACATGTATAACTTCTCTTAATCATATCTTATGCTTGCTATTTGTGCATCACCTCAAACTGCATGTTAGAATTAGGCTAGATCATTCACTTTATCCAGTACTTAACTATATTAGTTGATTCTTGGGAAATAGGATTTGTTGAAACACATTCATTTTTACTCTTCTCTCTTCCACACAAAATAGAAAATAGGGAATTTTAGGAAAATTTTGTAATTCCCAGAAAACGGCCCCCATATACATTGGGCGGCTCCCCAATTTATCTAGGACTGCCTAATGTCTACGGGACCGCCGACAACAGGGTCACGATATTTTCACTGTTCTCTTTTTTTCTGTACCTTTGACCATCCTACACTAGACTTTGTTGGATTTTCTCTGTTTATCCAAACACTTAATAGAATCTCTATCCTCTTACCTCATGCCTCTCTAAATCTTTCCTATATACACGCATCATCATCCTCATTCATATTCATCTTATCTTTCTTTCTTTAACCTCCTTTCAATTCTCATGTCTTCTTCTCATTCTTCTCAAAACTATGGTGAAAGACACCGAAAGTCTATAATAGACACTTGGAGACACACCACTCTTCTACCCTATTCACCTCATCTCTCACCCAACATTTCATCACCACCCTCTCCAAACATTGCTAATCCTCCATCTCAAATACAAAATCAAACTAGGGAACAAATTATAAATGAATTAAACCAACTTCATCACTTATCCAATATCATTGAAATCGAACTCCAACGTGTAGAAAATGCTGCTACACAAACTCCTCCGTCACCACCTTCACCTTTAACAACCATAATTTACCCCAAACTCTCTTTCATAAGTTAAGATATGACATCCATCGACTTAAGTGCCTCTTCACTCAAGATCATAGTCCACATAACAATGCATCACCAACCTCACCTTTATCACCCCTACATTAATGACCACCCTTATTCTAGTTACGGCATCTCCTAGAAATAAAGAATCAACTAGTCTAACTTTAGTTTAATGTTTCTTTATGCTATATGCCTATTTTATAGTCTTGTAACTAGTCCTAATTTTTAAGTTAATGCTTCTTATGCTAATATGCCTATATTCAGTCCTTGTAATATCATACTCATCAAGTATGAATTTAATTCTATTATTAATGAATGGTCTTTTAAATATTAAGAGGGATGTGGTAACATTATTCCGTTATAATGGCTATTTTATTTTCTTTCTTACTTGGCCATATATATATTAATAATATATAGTATAGTATCTATATATATATATATATATATATATCTTTGTAATCATTGCTACTTGTTAATAAATGTTCTCATTGCACTTGTAATGTTCTAACTTAGTTTTGTAGCAAAATATCCGTAAGATCGATCACTTGGAGCCCCGAACGACAGGAGTATACATCAAGGGGAGAGTCTTGGCAGTCGTCTTAACATCTCGAGCATTTAACCATTTTGGATAGACAACAAAATGATAGAAATGGATATAAAACGTCATAAATAACTTGAAAATTTAAATTATTTACAAAAGTGAATTTATAATTGTTTTCATCAAATAAAAAGGGAAGATTGTATAAAACAAATAATTCTTAGAAAACGTTTATTATATTTTTCGACTCCTTTAACGTTTTATGAAAAATGACAAAATGTAAAAACATCACGATAAAAAATAATCGTTTCCATGGAAATAATCGTACACTCCATTTCGACATAAATCTATTAAGAGTATTGGAAAACCAATTCATTAAAATAAATCACTTAAGGTATGGATAAATAAATCATTAAGCTTAATTAGTGATCAAGAAAATAATTTTTCTTCTTAATCCATCATATTTCTACAAAACTATATTTTTACATAATTATTAAATAAAAACAATGTTTTATTTAAAAAACATAAATTTAAAATTTAAATTTTCCCCCCAAAACTAAATATAACTCACCAGGATAAACCTTCCCTACTAAAAGACAAAAATCAGAGCGTCAGTCTAGGGCGACCCCCAGCTATATTAGGGACCGTCGGGATCGCCACCAGCTAACCAATAGGGATTCCTGGCTATAAATATTGCACTAATCTTAGCAGAAAAATAGACCTCTTTACATGATTTTTTCAGTCCTCTTTCTCTTTATAAACCTTCTTTCTCTCACTAAACATCTTGATCACTAACATGGTTTAATCTTGTTTCAAGTGATCAAATCTCATCTTCTATCTTCTTTCTTCTTCAATCAAGTGCAAGAGAAGAACACTCGTATTCGCCAAGAAACGAAGTGTTATAGATTAGTGATTTCTCCTCTCTTCTTCTAAGATTCAAAACTCTATTTTGATTATCTTGTGTGATTGTGTAAATCGGATTGTGTGTAAATTTGATAGTGTAGATCTTGTAATTGGGTAGTACTTGTGTATGTGGTAGATTGGTTCTAGCTAAAATTAGGACTCGACATTTAGCTTAGTGTCAGAAAATAACGTAAGCAACGTGTAAACGGTTTTCTCCGCCTGAAGGGAGCTTGTTGACATAGTGAAATCTCGAGTCGGATACTCAGGGAGTGGAGTAGGGCGAAGAAGAGCTTCGTAGTCGAACCACTATAAATCTTGGTGTCTTGGTTTGATCATTCTTTCCTTTATCTCTTTATATTGTTTGTGTAGTTATTACAATTAGATAGTTATCTTGATTGGTTCATATTATTGATTGATTGAACATATACTCGAATCTAACAATTTAGAAGTAAAAATTTAAAACGCCAATTGACGTGTAAACTATTCAACCCCTTTCTAGTTTCTACAACGATGTCACATAGAAGGACGATAGTAGAGTGGAGGTGGAGAAACATGAACGAGTACGTGAGGTGAAGAATTTACAGGAGGTCAGGAAAATTATGTGTAATAGTTTGGTGGGTGAAGTGAAAAAGTTCGAATTCTTAGAAAAACTACCTAAGATATTCTATATGGAGGGAATGAAGGAAACGATAATCAAATACTTAGGTGGGAATGAGATCATGATGGACTTTGGTAACGAGGAGACTACAACAAATGCGTTGAATAAAAATTGATCATGATATTAGGCAATGGGTTTGGAAGATTCAAAGATGGGACGAAAGCTTTAGGTTATCTGGAAGGAATGCATGGATAAACATTATAAGTGTTCCTTTAGCATGTAGAACAGAGGAAGTATTTGAACAAAACTCCGCGGTGTGGGGGGTGATCACCGATACTAAAAATTGTGAGCTACAAGGTAATCAGAACCTTATAGTAGGAAGAGTGCTCGTGCATACAACTGAATGTGGTCTTACTCGTGAAAAGTTAAAGAATAAGGCTGGGAAAAAGATGTTTAAGGTCATGGTAGTTGAAGGAGTGAAGGATATTGTAGAGATAGACATAAATGAAGAAGAAAATGAAACATATGTGGACGAGGAGCCGATAGTGGGAATGGATGTGAATGAGACCGATGGAGATGATAAAGATGAAGATGAGGAAAAATGCAAGGGTGATGGTATACAATGGACGAATGGTGGAACTTCTAGCGAAAAAAAGACGTCGGAAGATCAAGAGTCACGGCGAGGCTCTGCTCAGTTTCCGGTGGGGGTTGATAATTTTGATGATGTCGATTCTGGTATCAAGATTGGCGCTTTAATTCCCAATAATAACTTACATGAGAATAACGAAACAATTTTGGCCGCTAGATATGATGTTCCCGAAGATAATTTACCTCCTAGTATTAACAATGTGGGTCTTACTCGGGGGTTCAAACGAGAGTCAACATGTAGTACGAGGTTGTGATATTAAACTAATTGAGCCACTAAATGGGCAGGACGACACAAGTAGAAATGGGCTCAATGTGGAAAAAGGTAAAATTAGGCTCAATGTGGACGTTGAAACAAGAACTCGAAAGTCAACATGTATCAACAAAAAGGATATGGATGATGTAACTGAAACGGATGACAACTCTTTCAGAATTATTCAATCTACAGAGAAGTCTCAAAAGAAGCGAAAAATCACTGATGATGGTAGATATACCGAAACTAAGAAGCAAAATGAAGATTCTTTTTGTGTTGGTGGTGCATGTGGTATTAACCGTTAGAACAAAAGATACTCAAAAGGGGTAAAAATAGTGAAGGGTAAGAAAGGCCAGGTTATTGGGTCTTTAAGCGAAATGGAAGGAATTAGGACGGAGCATAATTTACAAGATGAGATTAATAAAGTAAGGTTCACGGCTACGTTTGGAGGATCGGATGCAGCTTTAAGATCATCATCAGTCGTTGGGTTAATTAATTCAGAAAGAGCGAGGGAAATTAGGGAACATGTCGGGATTCTATAGGATAATAAGGATGGCAAAGAAGGATGCGTCGAGGATAAAAACAAGATGGAACATGTGGTGGTAGGTAGTGCAGGTGTTCATACAGAATGTAAGTAAGTTGTATGACTGTATGTGATCATTTTTCTTATAGTTTTATAAAGATAATTTCAATTTATAAGGGGAATTGGTATGACTGGGAAACGGGAGTGGGTTTAAAGCATTTGTAGAACAGGAAACACCATGTGTTTTAGGGATACAAAAGATGAAGTGCGAGAAAGTGGAGGATCGTTTCGTAGAAGATCTATGGGGGTCAAGGAATTTTGGATATGCACAAGTAGAAGCAAGAAGTAGATCAGGAGGATTATTACTAGTATGGGATACAATAGTTTTTCAGCACGACAATCAGTGGGCGACGAGAGATTTATTACGGTAAAGGGAAATTGGAAAAGAGGAGAGGGGGATGTCATTTTAGCCAATGTATACGGTCCACATCTAGCAAATCAAAAAGGTGATGTATGGGCTAGGTTACAAAGTCTAATCAAGAGTAATAGCGCGGCTTGGTGTGTGTTTGGAGATTTTAATGAAGTGAGATGTTGTGATGATCGAATGAATACACAATTCCATGCTAGGGAGTTAGATGATTTCAACGAGTTCATAGAAAGGACAATTATTAAACGTATAGATCTTGATTGATGACCAGTGTGTAAAGATAACGTGTAATTAGTGTGTGTGTTTAGTGAGAGAAATACCTAACTTGCCTTTTGATTAAGATGAAATTGTTTCACTTAACCTTGGCATAAATACTATTTATACCCCTTGGTTAACTATCCTTATTAAACTTTCCTAACTTGACATAAATAGTCCATGTACTTTATAATAGTGCTTACAAGTAGAACATTTCTTTATTTTTAACATTCTCCCCCTAAATGATCTACTTGGGAACTATCCTTATTGTGTTTTTTATGACGACTTCTTCCTTATGCTAATCTCAAGTTTAAGCATGAACTGACACATTTTACAAGAAACACTTCTATAGAGTTCTTCCGCTTGTGTGTGTTCCTTTTTAGCTTTATTAAAGTCTTATTCTTCTTATCGATTCTGCCTCGACATATATACAGAGGTGTCGGTTGTGTGAGGTTATGCTCTATATTTAAGAGGTAAAAAAAGAGAGCTTGAACA
>BQNB010025087.1:0-60030 GCA_026074375.1 Tanacetum coccineum
TTTAATGTGGTCGTAACTTCTAAATGTCAAACAAATATTTTTTGTTAATATGTTATATATGCTTATTTGAATGCAATTATTGAGACCACGGTTGTTATTTGGACAATGATTTGAATTGGTTAAGAGATGATTTGTTTTCTAAAATCCTAAAAGTGAGAAAATTAAAAGACAATTAAACCTAACTTAAATAAAGGGAAATTAAACTTTAACGCAAAACGGGAATCCTAAATGGTGATTAAAAAAACCTAAATTTCCAAACTTAAACCTAAAATGAATTTTTCACTTTTAATAGACTCTAATTGACTAAAAAGTAAGTTTAAAGAAAACTAGAACAAAAACAGAGTTGAAATGAGCTTAAAAACACGAAAAACGTGAACGAAAACGAATCCCGTTCTTTAAAAATTGAAATTTTGCAATTTTAACCATACGGAAACAAAACTATTTTTCCTAGGAACTATATGAATAAAGAAAATTTTCTAAAAAAGAATTATATTTTTTTGATTATTTTTCTATTTTTTATGAATTTTTAAAGATTTAAACTAAAAAAAATGATTAAAATTAAACTATTAATGAGAAAAATCCAGAAAAATCACTAAAAGTACTAAATGATGCAAGGAATTTAAGAAAAATAAAAGAAAAAGCTCAACTTATCTAATAAGCTAGGAAAAAGCTATACTAGTCTACGGCTTATTATAAGTCTAGAAACTCAAAAAGGTGTTAAAAGGAGAATGGAAAGAGGTTATGACAAATGAGCTATTGAAGCACAATGGTAAGTGAGTGTGTGTTTAAGGGAGAGGTCGTGGGTTCGAGTCCCGAGCCTTTCCTTTTTGCAACTTTTTTTATTTTTGAAAACTCAAAGAAACAAAGTTGTAGACAAGCTAAAAACTAACACTTTTTATAAAAACACTTATATCTGAAAACCTGAAATAAGCTAGAAAATAGCTTATTGATTTGACAGAATACTTAACTCTATTCTTTTGGTATTTTGGAAAACTTTATAAGCTACAAAACTAAATAAGCTAATGACAAAGAACTATAAGCTAATTTCCTACCTAACCCTACCCTAATAAGCTGAAAATGACAGAAATAAGCACTAAAATATAAGCCATAAGCAGAAAAATCACAATAAGCACTTATGCAAACTTTGAAACCAAACAGACCCTGAGGGAACTTTTAAGCTTATTTTTCTATAAGCTCTTAGATCCTTATGCACTTTTAGCTTATGTAAGCTTAAACTACAACTAATACTCTACCTAAAACAACTTTTTAAAATTATTTTGAATTTCAAGAACTTAATGAAAAAGCTCAATGAAAACAGACAGAATACTTAGCATGCTGATTTTTTTAGAAAGACAAATTACTAAATTAAGAGCTAAAAACAGATGACCTATTGAGCTTATTTCTAAAAAGTAATTTCAAATAGATGAAGAATGACCTAAAAGCTATTTGTATGCCAAAAATCAGGACCTAATTATTAAGATTACCCTCTGAAAATTGATGTTGAAAATGGCCTTTTCTCACTTTGTCTAACTGATGCAGTTGACATGTATATGACCACAATTTAATTCCTATTATGCAGACCTAATGAACTAAATTTAACACTCATAAAACTCAAAACTAAAACTAATAACACCTAATGCAAATACTAGAAATGATTTGAGCTTATAATGCAAGCTAAACCTAACAGACTTGAACATATACTAAACCAGCCTATGAAAACCTAAATAATTCTAATCTTAACTAAATAATCTAGCTTAAACAAACTTAATGATGAGAATTAAATCAAAGTCACAAGACCAAATGGCCACTAACAGTTTTACCTTATGGTTAAAACTGCTATGCCAAACACTCCTTTAAAAACCTTCAAACTCATTCTAGCTTATGAAAAAGAGATTTAGCATTCAAAACTCAAATACCAGATGACTAACAACTTTTAACAACCTTATTAAGCATTAATCAACAAGAAAATAAGCCAGAATCTATAAGCTACTTACTATGCTAAATATTTTTTTTTTGATTTTTAATGATTTAAGAGACAAAATATGAAAGACTAAAATCTATGCTATAAAACTTAAAAACAGATACTCAAACATGATTATTAAGCATAATATCAAAGAAGTTAAGCACAAATAAGCTAGATTATAAGCAGAATAAACAAATTATAAACTAGAAAATTAAGACAGAAAAGGAAAAAGGAACTTACAAATGCCTTAGCTAAACAAAGGCTTATCAATGCTCAAGGAGCTTATCTACAGCTCTAGCTTATCACAAGGATAAGCTAGTAAAGGTCCCATAAGCTCTTCCAGGTTAAGCTTATCATCCAAAAGCTAAGATCCATATTTAACCCAGGTATTTAACTGATTATTAAGGTTTAAGTAGATTAGATCCTTGTTATGAGCTCAATCCAAGCTTATAGACTCAGAGAGCTTATGAAGAGCTTATGAGAAGCTTATGTAACAGTAACATAAGAATTTGAGGGTTTAAAAACTTGTAAGGTAAAACAGATTATGTAAAAACAAAGGATGATTTCATTAATAGTAAAACTGATTACAATAAGCTGAAAGTGAGAGTACAATAAATTGGAAAAGTTACATTACTTAAGCTAAAATTTTGAAAGCTAAAATTACAATTTTACTCAAAATTTAAAAGCAAAAAAAAACTAGACACGTGTGTATGAATGTGAGGGGCTTTTTATAGCCTGCAAGAGATGCTTCTAGGAGTCTAGCCCGCTCCTCTATCCCTTTGATCTTGTCCCTTGAATCTTCTCTCATCATTGGATCCTTGATTTGAGCCATTGGATTAAATGAGTGAGCACACAGATTGCCAACATGGCATTCTGTGTGTCAGTCCATTTGTGCTTCTTTTACACTCACTTTAATGTAAAAATCCATTTCCCCGTATGTTTCTTTCCATGCCCGCGTGTCCAATCTTGTTGGGTTTCGACCAATGAGAATCTTTCATGATGTTTCCTTTTGCCACATAGGAGCTTGGCACTTGAATTACTTGGCCACGTCGTCAATTTTCATTTGCCCTTTGATTTTGACGTGAGGTTAAACTGAAGAAGAAGATAAACACTAACAATATTTCGCGCATATTTCTTTTTATAAGGGTGCGTTTGATTTCTTTTGACCCGAGCTTTTATTCGTTGACTTTGGGCTTATATATAAAGGATTGGGCCATGGGTGTGTTTTGGGCTCGGGTAAAGGGTAACCAGTTATGGTTTTAGGTTTTTATAAGAGATAACGACCGTTATCTTTTATAAAATAAAAAGATAACGGTGTTAGGGTTTAGGGTTTTTAATGTGAATTTGGTTTAACATTAAGAGAAAATTTAGGTAATTTGAGGGTTTTTTGTCTTCTTGTGGTTGACCAGAGTTGACTTGTTGACCATGGTTGACCAAGGGTTGACTTTTTGACCCTTCTTGCTATCAAATCCCCGGCTCTTGTGCACTCTATCCGTTCTCGTGTCCGTGTTTGTCCAGTATTGACCGTTTCCTTGTGTTATTTGCACTATCCGTACCTACATAATCTCAAAGACAAAACAAGCAATATACAAGCATTTTATGCACAATTTTGGTCTTTTAAGGGACATTTTTGATATAAAAAGAATATGTGTTTTCACACATATCACAAGGATACCATGGCAATTTATAGGATACTATGAAAATCGAAAATCAATTGTAATAACCACTCCAAAGTTCTTAATTAGACGTTTAAAGCATTTGAGCTGATATTTACCTGAACACAAACTTTACGCGCTGCCATATGCAAAGCCGTGTTCCCCCACATCATAATTCGTTAAGCTAAATTCTGTACATGCGCCTTCTCCACCAATAGCAGGGCCCCAAGAGAAAGGACCTACACATACACCAACAATGCATCCACCTGCACAATCACAAAAAATTTAATGCCTCTTAGGCAACATATAAACACCATGTTTCTATATCGAAAAAAAGAGTCTAATACTTCCCAATACTTGGTTTCGATGATAGCTACACAGGCACAACGTACGATCGATGTAGTACCACAATCATCGTTCACATTCTTTTCCACAATTGTTGTTATAGCATCTATAACATCTACCCATAGCATGTTTGCAATTAGCGTATAAATGATTAGGCTCAGATTTGTCAAGGTGCAATAAATGATTAGGCTTAGATTTGTCAGGTCATAGAATTATCCGAGTTCTGATAAGGATGCAAAGAAATCTGGTTGCACAGCAGCCACATATGCTATGTTGTCCGGTCATTGCCTCACAAAGCTAGGATCGGAATTTCTCGCTGAGATTACCACAATCATCACAGTCGTAGAAGCGTTAATCACGTACCCTCTACGGGACTAACTTTTTTCTTTTTTATATTGAAGACACTTCGCCCAAAGTATACGGTTTCCAAAGTGCACTGAGGTTTCAGCGACTGTTTTCCCGAGTACTGGCTATTGTTTAAGTATATTAACAATGAGTGGGTCAGGCAAAAAACTAGGGCGGGTCCGATCTGACACAGATCCTGTTGAAAGTCTGGTTGGGGGACAGCAATCCTGGTGTCGGCTTGGCTTATTTTGCGGCTTATGAGCCTTTCATCATCGTCACACACCCGTCACGATCATCGCATGCCATAGATAGCGGCAACCAAAGGAGCGGTGGCATCGAAGAAGCATGAGCCGAGAGTATAAGCAACCTCGAACTATAAATTGCAATTTTAAGCAGAAGCAACAACAATCTATTCCTTTAATGTTGATTACTCTAAAGAACTTAATATAAACACAAAATATAACATCAACATCACATTTTTATGTAAAACAAAACGTGTCCATATAGCCTTCAAAGTGTTAATCCATAATCATGAATGAAGATCACATTTTTATGCAGAACAAAACATACCCATATAACTTTCAAACTAATACTTTATGATCCTTAATCAAGGTTACATATTTATGCAAAAGTAAGATAACCCACATAATCTTAACATCACTAATATATAATCGAGAACATTTTTATGCAAAAACAAAACACACAAAGAAACAAAAACACCACAAATCATCATATATCAATGAAATAATTGGCAAAAATAAGGTAACTGTAAAACCCATTGCTGAAGTACTTACTTAAATGTTGAGCTAACTTATGGAAAGAAACACCTAGAAAACAAAACAACCCACCTAAGCTCACCAACCGACCACCAACGCCACACACTATGATAGGCGGCAACGGAGAGATCAGCGGCATCGAAGATAGTTGTGGGCATGTTTTCATTCAGCCTATTTTATGGCTTACCAAATACCAACTATAATCACCGTGTGATTTGTGAAACAACCATACCAGACGCTGTAACCACCGTCGGCACACACACATCACAAAACGATGATGTGTGTTTACCTAGAATTGTTAGGGTTTGCAAACCCTTAAACACAATAACAAATTTCCAGGAATATCAGCAATCCACAACTATCACCACCACTGCAATATAACAAAACTCGCGAACCCCCCAAATTAGAGCACGAAAATCTTGTGATAATGGTGTTTTTTTGTTGATGAATATGTTTTGGGGTATGTGATAATAGATCTGGGAGCTGATTTAGGTAATAGACACGTTACCCTTATGTGGTATATCTGATTGAAGACACGTATTAAACACGTAGTTGGGATACTGGCTATTATGGGGAGAGTCGGATCAGAAGGCGGGTCGAGGAGCTTTAAATGCAACCTGAAAGAACTAGGGCGAGTCGGATCAGAAGGCGGGTCGGGGAGCATTTAATGCAACCCGGCTTTTCTGGTTTTTGTAAGGTTTTTATAATCGTGAGCATTGATATTTATTATAATTATCACTATCATTTTTAATAAGTACAATTACCAACCAAGAGTTATTATGTATAACCTTTTTTAATAATAAGATGTCTTTATTTTTCTTTACACAAATATAATATATAGAACTATGAGAGATCTTGAGCAGATAATTAAAGAGAGATGATTTGCACACTCTATAAATTGATTGACACACTCAAATTATGTGTGTTATGCTTATTATACCCCTAATATTTGCACACTTTATTAAGTGATGTAGGGGCATAAATGTCAAGATACACATAATTTGAGTGTGTCAATCAATTTAATAAGTGTACAAATCATCTCCCATAATTAAATCTCAAAAAAAGGGTATGACTCTCTAGATCTTACCTAATTACCTACTTTATATTCATCTGAAGCGGGATCGGTATAGTTGTTTTTGCTGTCAACATTATACATATAACATCGGATCAAATTAGGATATAGTAGCAAAGTTGGTTAACATCGTATTTCTCTTTTTCTGGCATCCATAATTCTAATCACGCCATAACAATGCAAACTATTATTTCTCTTTATAACACCATTTCTATTACTTTAATAGAAGCTTTTATTTCTTGTTTCACAAGAATTTCAAATAAGTTATGTTGCGTTTGTTCTCGTTTTATGTTTACATGGTTGGTTTGGTCTTAGGCTAGAAGTAGTGGTCATCAAGCCTCACTATCCATCTCAGCTCTACCTCAGCGCCACTCAGTTTTCTTTCTCCTCTCACCATACCTCACAATTCAAGTGTTTTGGTCATCATATCTCACATTTTATTAAAATACTCATTTTATACAAAATATACCTCACTAAAGACTCCCACACACTCACAAGCAAAATAAAAATATATTAAAACAAATTGTGGACCCTACAAAAGTACTACTCATGTTTGGTGAGCATGTCACCACTTCCCTCGTATTTTCTTCCATCTCACGAGTGAGTGAGTTTTGTGTTTGTGGGGTTTCACCCGTGAGTTGCTCACTCAACAAAGGGGCTCACCCACCACTCCCACTAGCCTTATTGATGTACATATTTTGTATTCCCTCCATCTCAAAATTATTGTCCTTCGAAAAAACATATAGTTTATGAAAAAATGTATTTATTATTGTTTTTTTTTTCTTACTTTTTAGCAGAATAACAGTTTTACCCTTAGCTAATTAATTAAAGTATTTTTTAAAGTTTGTAATAATAATTTCAATTAAGGATAATATGGTAAACTTAATCAAATTTTCTTATCTGGTTTTAGTAGTGCACAATTAAATTGGGACATACCAAAAAGAAAACGTGGACTATTAATTTGAGACAGATGAATTAACTAACTTCTCTTTCTTTGTTATAAAACGAGGATGTAACCCGCGCAACAGACCGATAACTCCAAGGGCTATTTTTGTAAATTGCTAAAAAAATTAAGTTAACGGTCATTACTTAACGTTCGTTCAGTAACGACTAACCCCAAAGACTATTTTCGTAAAATGTTAAAAAAAACTAACGATCGTTATTTAACAACCGTTAGTTGGGAGGAGGGGGTCTTTTGTAAATTTTTTTAAAGTGATGGTAGTTTCGTAATTTGACACATAGGGCGAATGACTATTTCGTGAATACCGACGGGTTGCGGGTGGTTTTCGGGTCGGGCGGGTGGGTTCCGAGTCAGGTCACTCGGCAGGTTGTGGGCCGGGTGTCCCGGTAATTGTTAGTTTATATAATTTCTCCATAATTTCGATAATCCTAACTAAAAACAAGTAACATCCACAAAAGGTGTGAACTGATGAAAACTCCCTGACCTCGTGTGCCTTAACAAGTAACATCTACAAAAGGCGTGAACGGATGGAAACTCCCTGACCCCGTGTGCCCTATGGCCCTAGTCATTGTTCATCCTACAAGGCATAACTCTGGCAATTCTACTGACTCGATGAAACACCAACTAAAATAGATAGAAGTCGAAACTCGAACCCTTTACCTTTTCATACTATATAATTACACCCGAAAATATGTCGAGCGAAACTTGAAAGTTCAATCTTTTAACACTTTTCTTATATTCATTCACTTAGTAATGGGCAAACCGAACAAGTTAGGAGCTTACAGCCAGCTCTCTAATTACATATTTTTTTCGTCATAGATAAGAAATACACAGTTTAAAAAAATGCATTAATTACTGTTTTGGTTTTTACGAAAGAAAAAAAGACAGTTTTACTTTTTGATAATTAATTAATGTTTTCTTTTATGTTTATAAATATCAGTTTAACTAAGTATAATATTGTAAACTTACACAAATCTAACTATTATTTTAAAAAAGAAACAATTATTTTGAAACAAATCAAAAAGAAAATATAAACAATAATTTTAAAACGAAGATATTATTTTATTATCTTTTTAAACATGAAATAAAAAGTTAGAAGATTTTTAGTGCTCATTAAATAATACAGCTTTCGCTAAATCAATTTTCAACCACTCACATTTGGATCGGTTCTTTTCGATATCTTAACATGTTCATGATTGTATAGTATTGGGAACACAACGCATGTGAGATGCAATAAATTAGTTAACAAAGTTTTGGTATGGCTAGTGTGGAGATAGGGGTCCATTGCGAGCGGGACACATTCTTGGTTTCTTATAGATTTCATTTCTTAATCCCAATTTTTGATAAATTACATAGATTTATTGTCTCGTCATTAGATGATTAATTACTTGGCCGGGCTTTGACGTTAAAATATATAGGTTAGTCTAAGTGGGTGTTTGAAATTGCGTTTTGATTCTTATTATCTGATTATTGCATTTTCGAAACGTAGATAATCAATTTTAAGTGTTTGAGAAACAAAAGATAAAAAGTGATTTTTTGCGTTTTTGAGGTCTCAAAACGCAGTTTTGTAAAAGCAGGTGTTGAAATGCTGCAGCAAAATGCAATAAATCATTTCATAGCAATTTTACACATTTGCCCTCATTTCTAGCCTTTTCTTTCCTTGTTGCTGATGCTTGCGTTTTTCTTTGTGAAAAAAGAAGTGTGTTTTATTGCTGAAATAAAGGCCCAACTACATATATTATGAGAAGTCTTAGCCCACACTACAACTTTGTTACTTTATTAGGTCCACCATAGTAGTTTTTTAGTGTTAAAATCAATTATGAAACTATTTAACTTGGATAACTAAATAATATATGTGTCCTTTTTGGTCATTTCACTTTTTAAATCATCAAATAATCTAATTTGCAAAACATTAAAAAACTGATTATTTGATTATTGCGTTATCATACAACATAATAATCAAATCCAAACACTACATTTTAAAATCACGTTTTGTAACAGTTGATTATTTGATTATGCGTTTTCAAAACAAATAATCTATTTTAAATAAGCAATCTCAAACACCCCCTAAATCTATCAAGCATTTTTTTTAAACTTACCATGATTGGTATAATAGTTATGTATTTTTTATTTTTTATTAAAAAAGTTATATAATTATTTATCATTATGCATGTTATCTTTTTTTTCCATGATTAGTGTAATGATTATGTTTTTTTTAATCAAAGACTTTATACTTTTTATTTAATTAATTATACATACATATATAAAAAAGTAAGCAAGTATTCAAACATTCATTGATAATTAAACTAGAATTACAATAAATAGAACGTTACATTAGTATTTCGATAGGTCAAAAATTTCAAGAATACGATAATAATGCTCGTGAAACTCTTCCTGATGACTAACATATGGGTCTTCCCATCTAGATGCAATGTTACTTTTATAAGTCCTCAAAAGTGGACGAGTCATCGGCAAAGGACAACCTTCGCGTAATGTCGATTTAATGTAACGGTTACCATTAACAAACTATCATTTCCAACGTTTGACTACTTGTTAAACATTTATTTGAAAATGTGTAGTTCATCGTCACATTAAATGTCTTTATGTTCAAAGGGTGTTGATCATGAAACATCTATTGTCCTCTAAAATATATCAACTGAATCCAAAGGAATAGTCTCGCCTGCAAAAAAAAGTTTTAAAGTTATTGATAAACCAAGACCTCGAAAAATTAATTAAACGATTTTAGTTAAAAAAAATTACCCGAATTTAAGTACGCTAAAAGTAGGCAAACACATGGTAGCCCACAACTCTTACGAAGTTGACAACCACATATTGAGTAGTTTAACTCACGATCATTCAATCGATGTAGTTCTCCTAAAATCATATCAAGTGCTTCATTTGTATCAAAACCCCGTAATAAGCTGAAACATGATATGTTATGTTGATGATAACAAAAAATTCTACTTCGTTCAAAGCTTGCATTTATTGTTGTAACTTGGGACTGCACGACTTGACTGATATATATCCCACAAATTGATCTAATAAATATATATTTTTAAATTCAAGTACTTTTTTTAACTTGACGTCTTGGCTTTCAACTCTATTGGTTGTGCGATTGCCAAAGTTAAGAGACTAATCACTCCATGCTAATGTTGAGCAAACCCACCCGAAAATCGACCCGAACCGATGAACCGACCAAAACCGAGCCGAAACCGAACCAAACCGACCTTATTCGGTTCGGTTTCGATTTTGTATATTTATTTCGGTTTTAATCGGTTCGATTCGGTTCGGGTCAAAATACCCTTATTCGGCTCGAACACGCTTATTCGAACCGAAACCGAACCGAACCGACCTTATTCGGTTCGATTTCGGTTTGTATATTGTATATTCGGTTCGGTTATCGGTTGCCAAATTTTTCTTATTCAATTTCGGGTCATTTCAGATTAATCCGGTTCGGGTCGGTTCCCACCCGATGCTCACCCCTACTTCATGCAGACACAAACTTTTCCTTAAGATTATTCAACCAATTATCATCCACAAACTTATTAAATCAAAGTAAACATTTAAATGAGTAAAACAAATAGACCAAAAGCCCAAAGCCCAAAATTGTTTATAAACCCTTCACTTCTCAGTTCTCCCTCCCATATGAAACCCTAACCCTTATACCTCTCACAAGAGCCACCATGTTGTTGTTTTCCCTCCACCAGCCAATGCCGCCCATCCCAGCCAACAAATGCCACCCAACCCCAGTAATCAAACACCTCCCAAACCCAGCCACATATAATCGCTCAACAACTTCACTATACGCCTGTTATTCATGCTTTTGGACACAACTATAGTCACCAGATAGATCAAACAAAGGGCTATTTTTCCGGCTTTTGGATCGAGCATATTTACCGACACCACCAACCACAACTGTAGAGTCACCAGAAAAAAATATTGAGGCTGTTTGAAATGTTTGAAGGTTTGGTTTTGCGTTGTTGTTTCAAAGGGGGATGTTTATGAGGTGAACAACTCTTAAAAAAATATTGAGGCTGTTTGGAATGTATAACTTGCAAGGTATGTTTTGATCTGGACAAATGCGTATGTTTGGATTTGGGGTTTTATTAGAGATTTGGGTTGTTTGGAGATTTGGATGTTTAAATTTCATGATTGCTCTCTTTAGCCGCAAAAAGACTGGCCTTAGTGGTAATGAAAACTTCATTCGATTAGTACAACAGGTGTGTTATACTAATGAACATCTATAGTTATCTACATACATGTACATAGCATAATCTATAGTTAACTATTTACTCATCTGAGGTTTTCAGCGTCTTAAAGTGTGACCAGATTATCAAAAAATTCGATTAGTGATTCATAAAGTATACATGTTTAAATTTTTTTTTAAACCGCCAAAACAATAGAAATATGAGTTGAGCATTTGTTACTAAAAACTGGTCCATATGAACTATGATCAACACTATAATAGCCAACACAAATAAACTAAATTCCAATATGTACATTGTTGCGCCTAATTTTTTTGAAGTCTTGAGTTTTCAACAAAATGTTTATTATTTACATTGATGCACCTATTTACATGCACATTATTGCGCCTAATTTACGTGTTTATTTTCTAGAGATTTTTTTTTGATAACCCAGGTGTCCGACTTGACATTGCAAGCCAACTATCCTTTTGGATACCCTAGAGTCAAGGCAGGTGAATCTCTGTGGCCAATGGGGATTAATTTTCTCCCTAGGGTTCGAACCCAATACCTTTACGCACTTCTCGTCCTAAAGGCTAAGCCCTTACCGTTGGGTCACCCCCATTGGTTTCTAGAGAAAATATTATGTGGGTGTATCTAGGGGTGTCAATACGGTTGGGTCAACCAGATCGTATCCGATAAGCCTTATCAGGTTGAAAGAAGGAAAACTCAAGTGATCAAAATCAATATAAAGAAAGATAGACAATATTGATTGACAGTAACACAAACTAATGCCATAGTATACAGATACACATGTTGTAATTGTAAGTCCATATCACAAAGGGCAAAAAGAAACAAACTGGTTTGTTCCATCTACTATAAATCTCCAATTACCAATTGAGAAAGACACCTACATAGCGATTTCACAAGACTCTCTTCATTTGATCGATCTTCTTTAGCCTGTTTGATTATCATTCATCAAATAACGCTCGATTTAAGTGATCTAATCTTGATTAATGCTCTCTTAATTCATAGATCAGATTCAACGTATTTTTTAGGGTTAGGGTTTCGGATTTTTCGATCCTCTAATTCTGATTGAATATCATTCATTTGATTTTTGAGTTTTTAGGGTTGGTTCTTTTTGATCGGGTCCTTAATTGTTCTTTAATTGTATTCCGACATAATCAATTTAGGTTTTTGGTGTTCGATTACTGTTCCATTGGTTTCAAGATAATTTTCCTTTTTTCTTATGGTCAGCTAGGGGCTTGCAGAAACGTCGACCCACTACACGGAAGATTCTCCAAATCTGATTTATTTTGTTACGAATTGCCCGGACAACACTACAACTAAATATCATGGAGGTGTGTAAAGGTGTTATGGGACTGGTAGATGATGTTTCATTCCTGGCTAAAAATAGAAAAGTGGGGAAAAGGTTTTGCGTTTTCGATTAGTAAGGTTGATCGATCTTGTGGGTAACCTGTGCACTTTATGGATGAGCCGCATCAATTAACACTCAAATGATTCTCGATTTGATCTTCCCCAATCCACTCCTCTCGTGCCAAATATTTCAACTAGATCCTGCTGCTGAATTGAGGCTTCTATCATTTGCTTCGGTTTTAAAAAGGTAACCCTAATAATTTTAATCAAAAAGCCTCGTCACGCTGCCATGGTCTTGTGTATGGATGAATTGTTGGAGGTACGTGGACCTTGATATATGTTATGGGAATTCAAGATATTTTCTTCATTAATAACTTACGCCGTTTCTTTTATCGAATGAGGGTTTTACCAGCATGTGAGGGCTTGCGTAATTTGGTGGCCTTTGGGTTATGTATTGAGCTTACATCGGTCCAGACCAAAATGAATGTTCTTGGAAACATGTTGGTGTTGCGTCTTGGTTTTAGTCCAATATGTAAGGCCCAGCCGGAGTTTGTAATCTAGGGAGCGGAATGTATTGGATTGATATAGATGGGACCCTCTACACGCCTGTCGCGACCTACTATCTCTAAGATATGTTCTCGTTAGGGTAGTGTGATTAACTTGAAAGATAATAAGAGGATTTTAGCTCGTAAAACGAGAATCTGTATTAAAGACGAAACTTGAGACAATATTCTTGAGAAATTCATGATTATTTGTTTCGAGGCAAAATTTTTGTTATAAGACTAAGGAGTTTTTTTCCCTCGGTCTCCGACGTTTAAAGAAAATAATGAAGTTGTTGAATATTCCTGAGGACGATTCCGTTAATGGTGCTGAAGAGATAAATGGTGACATTAGTAAGCAGATGAACTTGGACGAAGAAAGTGATATTGAAGGTGTGTTTGATACAGTTTTTGATGATAAGGCTGATTCTTTGGGGCATGAAGATACTCAGAATCTGTCACCCAACGAGAAGGAGAATTCAGAATCCATTTAAGACCTTAACAAATCTTCTAATAAACGTGACAAGGTCGAGGCAAATTCTGTTTGGACACAAAGTATTCCTTTCCCACCTGGATTTACACCTGAAGATAATTTCCAACATGTTTGATGCACAGTAGGTTCAAAAGGTAATTGAAAATTCTTTGTCTAAACTTCGCTCGGAAGTCTCAGTTCTCGCATTTGAGGGGATTCACAACCCCTTAATGAGCATGTATTCTCCAGTATCGATTCCAAAAAAAGCAGGAGTCTCGATATTGGAGGTTTATATATGATATGATTAAAGTTGGTACCAAATCTATGAGAGTTCCACTATGGAAGGATGTATGAATGATATGGAGAAAATAATTGGAACACAAAGAGCTCACCGGTAGATTTCCAATGAATTGTTTATCTTTAAACGTTCAAGGCCTAGGATCCAAGGCTAAGAAAGATTGGATTAAGGAGTTAAACAATAAACACAAGGTGAATTTCCTTTCTGTTCAAGAAACCAAGTTGGATTGTATTTCTGATATGGATGTTAAAGTGTTATGGGGTAAACTATAATTTCGAGGTATACTATTAGCGAATCAGATTGGAATTCTGGTGGTATATTATGTGTATGTGAATCCAATGTTTTTCCGTACAGAGCATCAGTTAGTCTCGGACAATTTTGTTGCATTTATATGGGTCCATGGGTTTCTAATCAGGCGAAGTTACTTGTGGTGACTATATAAGCCCCTTAGTCAACTACAAGCGTTCACTTTTTTGAGTTTTTGCAAACGTTTCTTGGACACTATCATGGATCTGATTTTTGGTGCACCCTGTGGATTGTTTTTGATCATAGTTTCATTTTCTCGAGATGTAACTCCTCTTTCATGCTCCTCATTCTGAAAAGACCATGATCCTAATTTCGTAAATGATTATCCGTCTCCAAGTTTATCCTTGATCAGTATCATTACAAGGTTGTCACCAAAATAAAAGCCACTCGGACGTTTCGTCGATCATCTCTGTTCTAAATCGGAATGGTTCAAACGGCGTTTCTTCCTAATAGGCAAATTCTTGATGGCTCGTTTATCATAAACGAATTACTTTCTTGGTGCAAGCATAAGAAACAATAAGCCATGGTGTTTAAAGTTGATTTTGCCAAGGCTTATGATTCGATAAGGTGGGATTTTTTAAAAGATGTGCTTAGAGCTTTTGGTTTCGGTTCTAAATGGTGTTCGTAGATTCGGGGTTGCTTACACTCTGGTATGGCTTCGGTCCTCCTTAATGGTAGTCCAACGTCCGAATTCCAATTTCATTGTGGGTTGAAGCAAGGAGATCCTTTGGCCCCATACCTTTTTATCTTAATTATGGAGTCTCTTCATCTTTCGTTATCTAGGGCCATCGAGGCGGGGATTTTTAAGGGCATCAAAATTGGTTCGTCTCTTAATATTTCCCATCTTTTTTATGCGGATGATGCGGTCTTTATTGGTGAGTGGTCTATTGCTAATCTATCTGGTATTACTTACATTCTTCATTGTTTTTCTTTGTTGTCCGGCCTCTCGATCAATCATAAGAAAAAGTCACCATCTTGGAGTTCGGGAATACTAAGTGAGGATGTTAATGCTGCAGCTTTATATTTTGGTTGTTCGACTATGAAAACCCCTTTTAAATACTTAGGGGTGATGGTTGGAGGTAATAGCTCGACTTTTCAGGCATGGGACGATACGATTGGTAAACTTAAGGCTCGTCTATCTAATTGGAAACTTAAAACTTTATCTGTTGGGAAGGCTTACTACTTTTAAAGTCGTGTTTTGTTTTCCCTCCACCAGCCAATGCCGCCCATCCTAGCCAACAAATGCCACCCAACCCCAGTAATCAAACACCTCCCAAACCCAGCCACATATAATCGCTCAACAACTTCACCATATGCATGTTATTCAGGCTTTTGGACACAACTATAGTCACCAGATAGATCAAACAAAGGGCTGTTTTTTCGGCTTTTAGATCGATCATATTTACCTACACTACCAACCACAACTGTAGAGTCACCAGAAAAAAAAATATTGAGGCTGTTTGGAATGTTTGAAGGTTTGGTTTTGCATTACTTGTTTCAAAGGGGATGTTTATAAGGTGAACAACTCATAAAAAAATATTAAGGCTGTTTGGAATGTATAACTTGCAAGGTATGTTTTGATCTGGACAAATGCGTATGTTTGGATTTGGGTTTTTACTGGAGATTTGGGTTGTTTGGAGATTTAGATGTTTAAATTTCATGATTGCTCTCTTTAGCCGCAAAAAGACTGGCCTTAGTGGTAATGAAAACTTCATTCAATTACCAATGAACATCTATAGTTATCTACATACATGTACATAGCATAATCTATAGCTAACTATTTACTCATCTGAGATTTTCAGCGTCTTAAAGTGTGACTAGATTATTAAAAATTTCGGTTAGTGATTCATAAAGTATACGTGTTTAAATTTTGTTACAGAAAACTGGTCCATATGAACTGTGATCAACATTATAATAGCCTACACAAATAAACTAAATTCCAATATGTACATTGTTGCGCCTAATTTTTTTAAAGTCTTGAGTTTTCAACATAATGTTTATTATTTACATTGATGCACCTATTTACATGCACATTATTGCGCCTAATTTACGTGTTTATCTACTTCTATAGCTTTTTTTTGATACCCATGTATCCTACTTTACAATGCAATGCCGACCTATCCTTTTGGGATAGGCCCGTAGTCAAGGGCAGGTTGGAAACTCCTGTGGCTAATCGGGGATTAATTTATCCTCACACAGGAGCTTCGAACCAAGACCTTTACGCCCTATTCATCATTCTACGGCTACAGCCCTTAACCGCTGGGCACCCCCAGTTGAATTCTAGATGACAATATATGTGATTTTGTGTATCTAGGGGTGTCAATATGATTGGGTCAACCAAATCGTATCCGATAAGCCTTATCGGGTTGAAAGAAGGAAAACTCAAGTGATCAAAATCAATATAAAGAAAGATAGACAATATTGATTGACGGTAACACAAACTAATGCCATAGTATACAGATACACATGTTGTAATTGTAAGTCCATATGTCAAATAACGATCAAAGAAGTACCTTAAAATGATATCTTCAAAGTTTTCCAATTAGAGTACGAACTAGATACAACCGAGACTTCAAATTTCCATGTAACAAAAAATAACACAAGCCATTACGAAGTATTAATTAACGTTGTTAGACATTAATATACGAGTGGTAAGTTTCATTACCTGTTTTGAAGGGTTATCTTCGATGGTGGATGTATTTTGTTGAATGAGTTACCCAAAATTTGGGTTGTTACTATAGAAGTTTCACTAGAGGTAATTTTTTAAGTTAGTGTGTTTAAAAATCAAAATTACATAATTTATATACATGATTAATTTGGTTTTAAGTGTAATTAATTGTATTAGTTGGGAAGTTGTTTGTTAAAAATTTTAATTTCCTAAAAATTATAATTAATTATATGAGTTTAAATAGTGACAGCTGTAGTACCTAACATGTTGACCAACTTTATTCATTAAATGAACTTGGAGAAAGAAAGTGCTAATCTCTATATGTTGACTACTTAACTAAAAAAAAATTTGGTAAATTTAGTAGTACCCTAATTTCATCATGGCTTCATGGGTTTATACCTCATCAAAATAGTATTGGCACCTCATTGACTTTTACTAATCCATCTAATAATTATTTTTTATTCCCAATAGAGAAAACGTCTCATTTATTACATTTTATAAACGATCCAAAAACCTAAACCCATCATTTTTGTTATTTCAATGTATTTTGCCATAATTACATTTAATGTTCCATTATTTGCTTTCTATTTTTTTAAAACATAAATATAAAGATGTTAATTTTGCATTGAATACTTTATTACCTATTTATACAATAGTGAAGTATATGAGCGCGTTTTCATGTGTCAAAATGACGTCGTTTAAGAGATGAGCTCGAACGTTTAACACCGACCGGGGCCAAAAAAGACATCGTTTCAGGGTGAAACGTGGTCGTTTAAGGGTCTCCCATACAGTTTTAGAAAGCCACTAAACCAAACGAAGTTGTTTTGCTTCGTACAGTTTAAAATATATACAAAAAAGGCAAAACACACAATGTTTTTCTATTAGTATTGGTTTACGATGAAAATTACTTTATGCATCGCAGAATATGCCTACATCCGTTAACGATTGATTTGGATAGATTTAGTCATTACAGTTCATAACACATGTACGCGAATTAAAATGCCGTATTGCGACAGCTTATTTAAGCATTTTGAAAAAATAAAATTTCTCGCGATTAGCACGAAGGATTGGTTGTATTGGATCAACGTGCAAAAAGAGCAAATCAAGGAAAAATAAATTTGCGCCGCGATTAGTTGTGCTTTATTTCCGTTTTGTAATTTTTGTTCGTAAATTTTTTTAGTATTTTAATTTTTATTTTATGTTTCTGAATGTAATATTAGTTTGTTTAAATGAATGAAAAAGAAATTAAAAGAAAAGAATATAACAATTGGGTAAAAAAAGAATGTAATTAATGTGCATTAAATAAATGATTTTTCTATCTTGTGCCCTAGGGGCACATGATAAGAAGTAAAAAAGGACATTGAACGTACACATGGATCCACAAAAAGTACTCAAGAGCTCATAAAAAATATGAGTCCTTAAGTACTTTTTGTGGGTCCTTAAGTACCTTTTGCGTCTTTTTTTCATTCTTTTAATGTGCTTCTAGGGCACAAGATAGAAAAACCCTTAAATAAAATACAACTAATCATCATTTATTTGTTAGGTCTCATTTAATTTGAACACAATACTCGACATATTTTTTAATAATTGGTCAAAATAGGGTGGTCAAATAGGGTATAAACCATAGGACCCATCATCATTAAGGCATGGAATAGTGCTATCTTTGAAAATAGTTTTAGTCCCTCGCGCATGCACATGTTTTGTGTTTGATTTTTGTTAGTTTTATTTTTTCGTATTATACATGAAGATCGAGGTTTTGTGATCCGATTTAATATACCATTCACTATAGGACAAAACCGAAGTCTATTATGACTTCGGTAATCTGGACAGGGAGATGCATACACCTGCTAACAAGTAACGGCTCGGTCACATTTTGTGGTCAGACCCTAATTTATGTTTATTTAGGAAATCACAAAATATAACAAAGTTATCTGGATTTAATATAACACAAACACAATGGTTACAAAAAAACTTGAAGTCGTTAGACATCTGAGCCACCTGCTACATAACGGGGCTCTTTTCATTTAGTTAAGAAATTAAGTACCAGCACCGATTTAGTTTTTTTTTTAAATTTATATTCACAAAGTAGGAGGGAAAAAATATTACAAAAGATCTGATTATTTCAGATAAAAAAAATACCCTGCATGGAAACCATCTTCGATACCTGAATAACTTTAAAATAATCTGATATGGTCCACAAAAGCGGTAACAACTAATTATATTAAAAAAAAAACATATAAAGCAATAAGAAAAAACAAACACTTTAAACATAGCGGCCTCTACCAAATACATAAGCCATAAAAAAAAATTATACTCAAAAATAATATATATTTGATCGACAAACCCCGAAACGTAAAAAAAAAATTATTCGGGAAAAAATTAGCCCCGCCGCAACGCGCGGGTTCTTTTGCTTGTTTGAACACAATACTCGATATATTTTTTAATAATTGGTCAAAATGTTGTGGTCAAATAGGGTATAAACCATTGGACCCATCATCATTAAGGCATGCAATAGTGCTATCTTTGAAAATAGTTTTAGTTCCTCGCGCATGTACATGTTTTGTGTTTGATTTTTGTTAGTTTTATTTTCTCGTATTATACATGAAGATCGAGGTTTTGTGATAGACTTTTATAAAATATGATCACACTTACTTTGACAATAATAGATCTAGTAATATTTGGGCGGGTTTGATTTTTCTTAGTTTTTATTCTTATATTATACATGAACATTAGGGTTTTGAGATGTGATTTTTTAAATTATGATCAAACTTAAAAAAACAGACCTTGATAAAAGTCGATCTAGTAATATTTGGGCTTTGTAACAATCATTAACACAAAATATTTTTTATTACAAAATGAAAATCACCAATTTGTTATATCATAATGATAAGTATTAGAAGCGAAAAAACAATTTAAAATTTATTATTTTAGTAACCACGTTGTTTATACCAACTATCATAAACATAAAAACAATGTATTATATCAATAAAAAAACTAATATAACTTTACAATTTATATCTATTTTTACTAATAAACTATATGTTAGCCTTAGAAATATCAAAGTCAAACAAGAATGTAATAGGTCATCTTAGTTGTGTCGGTCTTACATGATAGAAACTTTGTAATAGACTAGTCGGATACACAAGCTTGGACTTTGAGCTAATATTGTTTGCGTTGTGGGCCTTAAGCCCAACTAAAAGCCAAGCCCGACACAATATAAAAACCTTAGGCGTCTAGGTTTCTCCACTATATATAACCCCTCTCCTCATGTGGAGAGGGGGTTGGTCACTTGTTATTTTTATTTTGCATATCAAGTTTTCCTTCCACCTCATTCTCTCTACCTTCCTTTCTTTCTCTAAGATTCTTACATGTTTATGATATAAGTTGTGATATGGATTAGTATAATATGGGTTCTTACATGCGGTATCAATCGCCAATGGAGGATTTGATAGTGTTTGTGGTTTAAAATTATGTTTTAGTGTCGAAAATAATAAGAGTGTTTGATTCGTGTAATTTAAGGTCCAAAAATGTTTAGTTTTAGCTTATTTGTGTTAAAGTTTAAGTTTATATAGCTTATTAGGGTGTTTAGAAAAAGTCATAATCAAAAAGCTTTCAACTTTCACGTTTGTATGAGCTTATTATTGCTTATTTTGGTTCATCAACTTCTGCAAGAAAAATCAACAAAAAATCATCAATTCTAGCATAAATTTGTTAAGGTTTGTTACTTTATAGCTTATTATTGTGTCTATAATGTTTCTAAATCAAAAAGATTAAAACTCTACGTGTGAAATTCAAGTTTAAGTGATTTTTTTTGTTAAAAGTTATACCGAAGATCCTACGAGTTCTTTGAAATCCTGCGAGAATGATCTAGCGAGAATGGTAGCGAGTATCAATACCATAATCCTGCAAGAATACCTAAACTAGCAAAAATAAATAACCTAATCATGCGAGAATTCTAGCTTATTTGGACAGAAACTTGGGAGAAAGACTTGCGAGAATTTGACAAAAAGACTTGTGAGAATTGGACAAAATACTTGCGAGAATTGGATGAAGAAACCAGCGAGAATACTTGTGACTTTACTTGCGAGAAGTGGACGAACACTCTTGCTAGAATACTAGCGAAAACGGGAAGATACTTGCGAGAATGCTAGTGTGAATTCAAGCAAGTATTCAAGCGATGTCCAATAATCATGCATGTTTGAAGGTCTTACGAGTTTGGAAGCTTCCTGAGTCACGCATTGGGTTAACTCGGTACTTACCGAGTGGAATTAGGGTTTTGTAGCAAGTAGCCCTAGAAGTGATTAACAGCGGGTTCCCTGAAGTTTAAAGCTAGTTGCATCGTTAGTCCTCCATTAGCCAGTTTTAACGATCGTTATCATGTCAAAGTTAACATTCACCGGTAAATCTGTTAGCACCGTTAGTCCTTGGCAGTTAACTTCACCAACGACTGTTACCTTGAGTACTCCTATCCTTTAACGTCAACATCATTTCATCGTTAGTCCTTGGATAACAACATTTGCAACAATCGTTATCACGGATTCAATTTACAAGAACAACAACATCGATAACAATCCCTCTAATGATGGTGGAGATTGTGAAGATTGTCCTACAAATGGAGGAAGACTGGTGAATATGCCAAGGGTGTAGTGCTAAGATATGGACTATATCACAAGAGGTCCATGAATCCCCAAATGGAGAATCAGTTTCTTTCTTCCTTTATCACAGAAATAAAGTCACAATAACGGTGGCGTCTATTCTTGACATTTTGATGACATGTTCGGTTTGACATGTCAATGGGTTATAAATTGGATGGTAGTTTGAAAGATATGAAACGCATTATTGGCTCACAAAGTGAGATGAAAGATCTTTTTTAAATGAAATTCTTTCACTCAATATTTCAAGGTCTTTGGCATATCAAGACGAAAAACGGAGTGTGGTTAAAGGATTTTAAAATGTAATCATAGGATCAATATTATAGCGTTGGCAAAGAGACAAAAGATGGATTTATTCTCATAGGACGTAAAGTCCCTATGGGGGAAATTACAAACTTTGATTTTTTTTCCAGTGACTTCATTAGGGATTCTGGAGTATTCTTTGTATTTTGGAGGCTTCTATCTCAAAGAAAGATGGCGCTACTATTTCTTGATAAATTTATAGCTATTAACGCACATGTGGTTACCTCGTAATGATCAGAATCTTTGTTTGGTGGCGTTTATCGCTCTCAACATCCTGGGATCAAAAGTGCACTTTTTGTGGATTTCTTATCTAATCTTGTACGGAGAAGGAATCGTCGAAGCTAATATAATGGGTGACTTTAATGACGTTCGTAACTTATGGATGAAAGACTGGTTCGTCTTTCATGTTTCTAGTGCACGGTGTTTGATCGGTTTATTGTGTCCTTCTGGTCTTTGTGATGTCAAGGTTGGAAGGGTACTCGTTTACTGGTCAGATCCCTCAGCCACCAAAAAGAGTAAATTAGATCGCTTTCTTGTTACGGAAGGTATTATCATCGCTATAATCCGTCTATTTCAAGCTTGTTTCTTTGACCGTCACTTGTCCGATATCATCGTCCTATTTCTTTTTGAGGAAGTTTATGTCTGATTTTGGTCCGACTCCCGTTTCGTTCTATCAATCTTGGTTAAGATGGAGGGATTTGATTTTCGATGGTGGAGCATGCGTGTGTGTCTTTTTCGCATTTTTGATTCCAAATGCTATGGAGTTTAGGTTCAAGAAGAATTGCAAGTTTTTTTTCCCCCCCCCAAAAAGTCTATTATCGTTTTAAGGGTTAAAGATAAAAAGTTTTCATCTTCAAAACGCAAAGAATCCCCTACGAATGTTCGATCTCATTGAGAAAGACTTGAAAGGGGAAACTATTCCTGATTGACAATCCTTCTCAATCGTATTGGATCTAAACCGAACGGCTACTAGACCTATTAAACTTTTGGAGTAAAGGATCCTGGTTAAAATCTAAAATCAAATGGTGCTATCGAAGGAGATGAGAAATTCTAAATTCGTTCATGGTATTATTAATAAGAAAAGGTCTCATTTGTCGATTTCTGGTGTTTCGTTGAGGGCCACCAACCATGGTTCTGATCAGAGTATTGTGAAGGAGGCATTTAAGAATCACTTTGAAGTTTGATTTCAGCAACCTGAGAGTCATGATCGTCTCAAACGTAATGCACCTTTTCATAATCGGTTATCTATCGAATTCAGTGGATGAGTTGGATAGGGCAGTATCGAGGGAACTAAAATTCGTAATGGCTGTTTGAACTGTGGCGAAAATAATTCTCCTGTCCCCGATGGTTTTATACGTTGAATTTTTTAGAAAGTAATAGGAGTCTGTCGAGCGATTTATGCGATCGTCGACTATTTTTATTAAGTCTGGTCGTTGATTAGGGGGGGGACAATGGGGAGGGGGGGGGGGGGAGGGGTGTAACTCGTCTTTTTCATCGCCTAATTCCTAAAGTTAATGAAAGCTAAGGTCGTTAATGATTTTTCGGCCTATCAGTTTGATTGGATGCGTTTATAAGTGATACACAAAGTCTTAGCTAATCGTTTGGCTACTGATTATATCCATTAGTTTCCGAGACTCAATCGTCCTATTGTTGCTAATAGACTAAATATTGGACGGCTCCTTTTTATCTAAAATGAGATGTTAAACTGGTGTAAGAGAAAAAGAAGCAAGCTATGTTTTTTAGGTTGACTTTGCTAAGCGTTGATTCGTCGGATGGAGGATTGATCTCTGTGGATATCTATCATATAAGCTTTTGGGGTTATTGGGCCGAATTGGTGTAGTGGATCCGTTGGACATTTACTTCCTCCATTGCTTCCATAATATTGTTAATGGGTAGCCCAACGATCCCAGTTCGCCCTTTTGTTGTGGGTTGAAACAAGTGATACCATGGCCCCTTATCTTTTCATTCATATTAGTGGATTCGTTACATATCTCTTTCCTCCCGGGGGTTGTTTGATGATGGGTCTTTTTAAAGATTTTCAATGCCTGGCTCGGTTAAATTCTCATCTTTTTTATGCTACATGCCATGTTCATTGGAGATTGGTTCGAACAGAACTTACATAATATTGTTAAAGTTCTTAATTGCATCCATCTTGGGCTCGGGCTTAAGATCACCATGCAAAGAGGCCAAGTCTTGGTGTCGGGGTATTCTCACAATGTTGTTGTGCCAGTGTCGGCGATAGTATCGGGGTGCAGTTTTGAACACTCCTTTTCGTTAACTTGGTGTAACGGTTGGGGAGTGTAAAGTCTCGGAAGTCTGGCCTTTGGTTGGCATGTGAACAAACTCCAAGCCCGGTTATCAAAATGTGAATGTTAAAACCCTTTCATAGCGCAGATTGACCCTTTCTTAAATCCGTTTCTTGGGGCCTCTCCAATTTATTATATTTCAATCCTTAAGGTTCCAAAAGGCGGGTTGAAGACTATGGAATCTATCCGTATAAGATCTTCAAACGTGTAGATTCTTCGTATAGAAAGAATTCGTGGGTAGCTTGGTGTCAATGTCTAGCGTCCAAACTGATACGTGATCTTGGTGTCTCAAGTATCTTTTCGCGTTGAATCGTGCACTTTGTTGAAGTGGTTGGGCGCGTCATTCTTGCGATGAGCTCATTATGGTTTAAAGTTATTCAAGCGATTTATGGTCTCAAATTTGAATCCTTCATGTGACCGATCAACCGTCATTTGGTGCCTATTTTACAGTGAAGTAAAATCTTTGAAAATTCTGGTTTTTGATTTTTCTTCGATTGTAATAAGTCGATTGGGGACGGGCTTGTACTAGTATTTGGTATGATATATGTTAGCTGATGCCCCCTCTTTGTATCAGTTTCCCCGTTTGATTGCACTCGAATTGGATTAAGGAATTTGTGGATGCAAATAAAATGAAGCCTTCTTCGGTCTCAGCTTCTTTTCCCGTCGGGACGTGCGTGATGGAGCAGAGCTGCAGCAGTGGGATGACCTTTCATCAATATTACTCTGCTTGCCTCATTCTTCTTCCAAAGATAGTGGAGGACTTGTGATTTTTGTCGGGAGAATGGAGAGTCAAGGTTGTAAAGTCATGCATAAACTTATGATAGCCCTGTTTTCCTCTCCCTTCAGTCGGATGTTGCAATGACGAGATGGGTAAAAATTCCATTCCCATTAAAGTTAATGTTTTTTTCTTGGCGTGCTCGTCGTGATAGGTTACCATACTAAATCATCTTAGCCTGAAGAGGTGTTTTGTTGATTCCCATATGTGTCCCTTTGTAATGCTGCTATGGAGGATGGTTTTTCAGCATTTTTCTTTCGATGTGACGTGGCACTGGGTTGTTCTTCTAAAATTTGTCGGTTGGTGGGAATATATTGGATTGTCAGGAGATTATGTTTCATTCTCGATGGGATGCTGGTTTCTTATCCTTTGTCGACTTTCTCCGTCTCAAGTCTATTTTAGAAGGTGTTTTTTATGTTGCTATTGGTGGCGGAATTGGAGGCTTCGAAATCAGTTGGTCTTTGACTGCTCCGCCCTCCTAATCGTTCGACGATTTTTGATGACATTGTTTCTTGGTCCTTTTTATGGTGTTCTAGTAGATGTAATAGGGTTTTTTCTTGGGAGTATTGGTTAAAAAACCCCTATCTTATTTCTTTGTAATGTCTTTCTAGCTCCTTGCTAGTTTTTTTTAATAAAGTTGCCGTTCAAAAAAAAAAAACAATCATTAACACAAAATATTTTTTATTACAAAATGAAAATCACCAATTTGTTATATCATAATGATAAGTATTAGAAGCGAAAACACAAATTTAAAATTTATTATTTCAGTAACCACGTTGTTTATACCAACTATCATAAACATAAAAACAATGTATTATATCAATAAAAAAACTAATATAACTTTATAATTTATATCTATTTTTACTAATAAACTATATGTTAGCCTTAGAAATATCAAAGTCAGACAAGAATGTAATAAGTCATCTTAGTTGTGTCGGTCTTACATGATAGAAACTTTGTAATAGACTAGTCGGGTACACAAGCTTGAACTTTGAGCTAACATTGTCTGTGTTGTGGGCCTTAAGCCCAACTAAAAGTCAAGTTCGACACAATATAAAAACCTTAGGCGTCTAGGTTTCTCCACTATATATAACCTCTATCCTCATGTGGAGAGGGGTTGGTCACTTGTTATTTTTATTTTGCATATCAAGTATTTCCCGTTCACCTCATTCTCTCTACCTTCCTTTCTCTCTCTAAGATTCTTACATGTTTATGATATAAGTTGTGATATGGATTAGTATAATATGGGTTCTTACATGCGGTATCAATCGCCAATGGAGGATTTGATAGTGTTTGTGGTTTAAAATTATGTTTTAGTGTCGAAAATAATAAGAGTGTTTGATTCGTGTAATTTAAGATCCAAAAATGTTTAGTTTTAGCTTATTTGTGTTAAAGTTTAAGTTTACATAGCTTATTAGGGTGTTTAGAAAATGTCATAATCAAAAAGCTTTCAACTTTCACGTTTGTATGAGCTTATTATTGCTTATTTTGGTTCATCAACTTCTGCAAGAAAAATCAACAAAAAATCGTCAAGTTCTAATCATAAATTTGTTAAGGTTTGTTTCTTAATAGCTATTATTGTGTCAATAATGTTATCTAAATCAAAAAGATTAAAACTCTACGTGTGAAATTCCAAGTTTAAAGTGGATTTTTTAATAAAGCTATACGAAGATCCAGCGCGTTCATATGAAATCCAGCGATAATTAACTATCGAGAATGGAAGCGAGTATCATATACCCTAATCCTGCAAGAAATACCTAAACTAGCAAAAAAAATAACCTAAACATGCGAAATTCAGCTTATTTGGACAGAAACTTGAGAGAAAGACTTGCGAGAATTTGACAAAAAGACTTGTGAGAATTGGACAAAATACTTACGAGAATTGGATGAAGAAACCAGTGAGAATACTTGTGACTTTACTTGCGAGAAGTGGACGAACACTCTTCTAGAATACTAGCAAAACGGGAAGATACTTGCGGAATGCTAGTGTTAGTTCAAGCAAGAAATCACAGCGATGTTCCAATACACATGCATGATTGAAGGTCTTACGAGTTAGGAAGCTTCTGAGTCACAGCATTGGGTTAACTCGCTGCTTACCGAGTGGAATTTAGGGTTTTTGTAGCAAGTAGCCGAGAAGTGATTAACAGCGGTTTTCCCTGAAGTTTAAAAAGCTATTGCATCGTTAGTCCTCCTTTAGCAGTTTACGATCGTGACATTCAAAGTTAACATTCACCGGTAACATCTTTAGCACCAGTATTGTCCTTGCAGTTAACTTCACCAACGATTGTTTACCTTGAGTACTCCTATCCTTTAACGTCAACATCATTTCATCGTTAGTCCTTGGATAACAACATTTGCAACAATCGTTATCACGGATTCAATTTACAAGAACAACAACATCGATAACAATGCAATTATAGAAGCTGGTGGCAAAGATCGTGCACCAATGCTCGTTGCTGGGAGTTACGTTTAGTTGAAACCCTGAATCAACAGATACATTGCAACAAGACCAAATCATGAACTCATCAATGACTGCATTGATAATGGTCCATATGTATACCAGCAGGTTCATTATCCTGAAGTTCTTCCTACTGATGATCATCCAGATCGTCCAACAGAAACCAAGCTTGAAACATACTCTACTATTAATTAGAACATCAAGTAGAGGATTGATGCTGAAGCTGAAGCAGTTCACATCATACTTACTGGGATTGATAATGATATTTACTCAACAGTGGATGCTTGTGCTAATGCAAAGGAGATGTGGCTTGAAACTAAACGTTTAATGCAGGGTGAGAACATCAACAAGTTGGATGTGGAAACTAATTTGTTCTGGGTATTTAGGAAATTCACAGCACAAGATGGTGAATCACTTGAGTCGTAACACTCCAGATTTTACATGTTGATAAATGAACTGGTCAGAAACAAATATGATATATCCAATCATCAAATCAATATTCAGTTTCTACTTCAACTTCAACTAGAATGGCAAATATTTGTGACAATTATCAAGCAAGGACAAGATCTTAAGAAAGTCTCATATCACATACTCTTTGACATCCTCAAACAACATTTAATTAAGTGAATGAAATTCGAGCTGAAAGGTTAGCAAGGAATGCCAATCCTCTTGCACTTGTTGCTGCTACACAACAACAACCAACTTACTATCCTCAACCAAAACCTAATTATAATCCTCCACCATCAACAAAACGATCACAAGCTGCTACCTAAAGCAAAGGAAAAGAGATTACAAGAGCTTATTTTCCACCTCCAGAGTTAAAACATGAAGTTGTCAAGATAAACATGACACTTCAAGGGATAAGGAAATTGCAAAATTCATAGCTTTAATCTTAACATCCTTCAAGAAAATCTATAAACCTACCAACAACAACCTCAAAACATCATCAAACACTAGGAACAAGATTGTTAAAAATACTCCAAGAACATCTGTGTATCCAAGATAGACTGTGCAGTATGAGATTCAGCATATCGGGGATTTTTCAGTCTTTCCCACACAAAGCATTAGCTTCCACCTATTTCTTAGTACATGTAAAACACTCTAACCAAGAGATTCAGCATCCACTGGTCATCAGTACAAGGAAGATATGACGTAAGCCAGGAAAGATAAGCATGAGAGAATAAACCATTATCGCTAGGCACGAACAAGGGGGGGACTCACTTACATAGTCAAACATCATATCACGTATACATGATCTAATATAAGAGCGGGGGGGGGGGGGACTTGATAGCGTATCAATATTAATATACCAAGTCCACTAATAGCACACTTAGATCAAGCCCAACACAAACCCATGCCACACTTGGCCTGGTAACTTATTCCCTACGCATGAGTACTCATGTAGAGGACCGCTGTTAGCCTTAAAATGTGAGCGACATTCACGGAATTACACTTAGTTATCTTAGCCATATACGCAAGGACTAGATATGATAAGTTGTATAAGATTAGGCGTGTAAGGGCTATAAATACACCCTTCATACTTCTATGAAGAGGCAAGGTTCCATTTTGCAAGTGTGTGTTTTTCTTTCTTTCTTAATAAAACACGCATCTTTCCTTTTTTCTCTCTACTCTCTCTCATGGCTTTATACTTGTTTTGACCTCTCCGACCTCCGGATCTTGGTTTCCATTATGAATCTTTTTGTTAACAAGTGGTATCAGAGCTTCGAAGGTGTTTTGTATGTGTGTTTGTGTCGAATTTGAGCTTATTTTATCCTATTTCGTAGCCTATTTTGGTTCTATATCACGTTTTATGTACACGTCCCATTAAAAGCATCAAACTTGATTTTTAAAACATCAAATCTTATAAAGTTTATGTTTTTATGTTAGTTAAACGTGATAAGAATAAGCTTGTTATAAAAAGTTGGATTTTTAAGCTTTAAATCGTTGTATTTTTGCTTTAAAAAGCTGCATTTTTAGATGTTGAAAATTGTTGCGAGTTTGGATCAAAGGTACACTAGGAAGAAAAGTATTTCCTAGTTTTTAGGTATTATGCGAAAATGGTCCAAATTCAGCGACAATGAAACCTGCGATTTCCAAAACCCTAATCCTACGATTATGGGATGTGAAAATGGTTTGTTGCGTAATTATGATGAAATTTTAGAATTCAAAACCAGCGAGAATGGAATGCATAGGTTGCGAGAATAAATAGGGTTGCGTGAATGTGGTGGTATACAAAACACGCGACAATCATAAACCTTTATCAGACGAGAATACTTGCGACTTTGCTTGCATATTTAGACTTCAAACCTGCGACTTCGAATAACCTAGTTTGGCGAGAATGGGTTATGAAAATGAATAAGTTGCGATAATGGTTATCTTGCGTGAATGAGAAACTAGTAAGAATCATACTTAAATCTTGTGAAAACTGAAACCGTAAATCTGTGACAATAGGCGACAATGATCTAGCGGATTTACTAAACCTGCTGATTTGAAACTAGTGAAAAAGGGGTTGAAGTCTTGCGGATTTGGCTAGTAGCGAGTTCACCATTATTGCTGAGTTAGAACTGGTTCAACTCGGGCTATACCGAGTTAGAATTAGGGCTCCTGTGTATATTACAAGCCCTATATTGTTTTTACATCCGGAACCCCTCTTGCTCAAACTTATTTCACTGTTAGTCCTTGTTAGTTCAAGATTAACAATCATTATCATGTTAACCGTTAAACCCTTAATGATAGTGTTGGTACATCATTAGTCCTTGTTTGTGTAATCTTGTAATGACTGTTAATTTGGATAAAAAGAACCTTCAAGACTTCATAATTACACCGTTAGTCCTTAGTTAACACATCAATCAAACAAGAACTCAAACCACGACAACGATTACAACAACAACAAAGCAAACACAATACATCACACTTAAAACGATCCTTTATAAGATTCACTTAAACGACAATCGGCTATTATTCGGGTACTTTAATGACAAAGTGACTACAAGGTTAATCCAGTTCATACATATTACAATGTTTCTTCAACAAGTAAAGACAAAGAGGACCAATATGAGGTATAAGTATGAAGACCAGAAGATATAGAAGACATCTTCAGCATTAGAAGCGCTTTAGAAGACTTTAATTTTGTTGTATTTGTACTTGTCAGGGATATTGTAAGTAATTCCGTATTTCACCATATCGGGGGAAGATTGTTAGCCTTAAAATGTAAGCGAAATTCACAAAATTACACTCAGGTTATCTTAGTCATACACGCAAGGACTAGATATGACAAGTTGTATAAGATTAAGCGTGTAAGGGCTATAAATACCCCATCCATACTTCCATTGAGGGGTGAGGTTCCATTTTACAAGTGTGTGTTTTTCTATCTTTCTTAATAAAACACAAATCTTTCCTTCTTTCTCTCAATACTCTCTCTCATGGCTATATACTTGTTTTGGCCTCCCCGACCTCTGGATCTTGGTTTCCATTGTGAATCTTTTGGTTAAGAACCGTTGTCTCCCAACTGTCACTAATGTTTATGGATGTACCATCCGATACCTAACAGTGGGGTACATAACCAACACTAAATTTTATGAGCTAATAAGGACGGTCGCACTTGTCCTTCTTTTCTACTCACTAGATGATCAACGTGTGGCCTCCCCAAAGCCGTTGATCACTCCTTAAATGGGTTTATCTCTAAACGACAATGCTTCCCTATAAATATAAAGCATTCACAACTTCCTCAAGTAAGTTTATTCACTTGGCATAAACCATTAGACACAATAACTCCCACACATTACAAAAGATGGTTTGTTTAAGTGTTACCCGAGCTTTGTGATCTCAATCATACTATTGGTCCCTTGCCGTTCAACATGGGAAACCAAGCAACACAGCCATCCCAAATCATATCTTAAACACCTTTTACTACTATACGTAAATAGTACTCCATAGGTTCTTCTACCGACTGGTCTTCCTTGTGTCATATCCGTCTTGTTTTACGTTTTAATTTAATCTACTCTTTTTTTAGAACAGTAATTTTTTCACTATCTCATAATATATTTCATACATGCCTCTAGTGAGGCTTGAACCCACAACCTCTAGGTTGGTGGGGAACTCACATACCCAAGGATACTCTTGGTGGCCAACTGAGCTAGCCCAGTTGGTTTAATCTACTCTACCTATGATTAAATTACAAGAGGGAGGCACGTAGTCCACCCTTAAACCCAAAACATCATAAAAATATAAACAGTAAATCTACATCACAACCACGCTGTTTATATTTTTGTCTTATGTCTTGGACTCGTGTCATGCATAATTAACAATAAAGCAGAAAAAATACTAAAAATAAATAATAGGTCAAAATACTTAAGTTATAGTTTGCCAGGACATACTATGTTTGCACATTTCACCCCATATATAGCTCATCTTAATAGTACATGCAAAGTACGAGTTTTAGCCGCTTTGTTTCATACTAACGCAACACGTCAATCTTCACGCATGACGGTTCTTACTAATTTCTTTGTATTGTTAGTTTAAAAAAAAATTGCATTTTAAAATTTACAAACCCAAATTAGGGTTTCATAAACTTATAAATTTTAAAAGTGTGTGACTTAGGTAAGAAGAAACCCTAACACTCCGTTCTCAAGATAATTTTAGAGGAGAAAGTGAAAGAAACTAAAATTTATGTGTGTTCTTAAGAATTTTTAGACAAAGTAAATGGAAAGGGAAGAAAGTAAAGTGAGGGGTATGTAATGCTTTTTTCTAATGAATACTTTCACCCTATTTTTGGGTGAAAGTGAGTGGAAAAAAGATATATAACACATATTTACTAAAATATCCTTAAAAGTTATATTATATTATCTTCTACCATTTGAACATAAGGGCAAAATCGTCATGTTTTTTATTATTCTCTTTACTTCCCCTCTTATTTTATACAACTAAAGAACAAAAACAATTTTAACTTTTCCTTCCCCATGATGTGTTGTCGTGTAGGGTTGTTATTAGTTTATTCAAGTTTTAAATTTATATTTTGCCGACTTTACCTAAAACAACACTTTAACGGGCAGTGTACCCGGTCAGATGTAGCTTTGTTGGTAAGTAGGGTGTCGATCACTAAGAGTGGAAGTTAACTCTTAATTCTACTGGTATTTTATTTATCTAGATTTAATACTAATCTAACTTAATTATTCTAATTAAATGTAATTAAGCCTAAACTAACGCACAAGGGGGGTTTCAGGCTAGGAGACTGACACAAGTTTAGTTCTAATTATCCTAAGGTGATGACAAATAACGCACATAAGTAATTAACGAAAGATTGGGAAGCGGTCAAATGTGAGGAAAACATATTAACCAGTTTAATCTAATAATATGCCTTGATTGTCTATTCATGCAATGATTGTATTAATTCATTGATGGTATATCATTCTAAAGTTAGGTGGATCTTCTCCTTAGACTCGAGGTTTGTCGCTAGTTAATCCTGTCACAATTAACCTAAACCCACATAAAGCTCACACTGTTGATTATAATCTATCTAGAAAACTATATTGGTGGTTATATTGAATCCTAGCTCATAGAGGCTTTACCAACTTACTGCTTCTTGGAAATTCATATACTAGTAGTCCACGTCCACTTAACTGCCTATGGAAACACGACGTTATGTGTAATCCTAAGTCACCGGCTTAGTTAACCTATCCACTTAACCATAAATCGAAACATGGCTTTCTATTGGTGATCTTATTATTCTAGCTATATGAATAAGCATTATATGTTTCTATCCCGGACTCTTAGCCTACGCCCAAACAACGCCAAAGTTGCAACACATTAAATATGTAGGACTAGAACCAGTTGAATGATAGGTAAAACACATAATTAAGCACATAAACGGGTATGAAGGGATAAACATAATCAACATGCAACGAATAAAGAACAATCGATATAAAGATAAATCAAAACATTATATTATCATAAACATGGCTAATACCTAAAGGTATTAGCCGATAGTCATTGTAATAATACACGAAATCATAGATGAACGATTAAACATAATGCTAACCGAACGCGTATAGTGGAGTGTAGAGATTACAAGAGTTTTATCATCAATTAGACCACTTTACAGGTCCTTCATGTCTTCATATATCTTCTGAAAATTGGATTTAGTGGTTAAAATCATGTCTACAACTAAGTTTAGGGTTTTGTAGTTATTAAGTCTGGAAAAGGGTTAATACGCCGTATCGGGCGATGTGGGATACGGCGTATTGGGGATTTCTTGAAGTAAGGACCACGTTCAATATCTACCAGAATATTTTATTACTTTATATTGAATACGGCGTATAGAGTTCTCCTGAATACGGCATATTGGACTTTGATTCTTCGTGGTTTCTTGTGAAGTGCAGGCATAGATACGCCGTATCTTCCTTGATGGATATGGCGTATAGGATGTCAGAATCAGTAATCTTCAAATGTCTTTGTTTAAGCTCCAGAATGCATGCCTTTTTGCTAATATTCACCATGTACTCCATAATTACTGCAATTCTCATTACAAACGATTAAGTAACAATTCTTGCAATAAATATACAAAATGGGTTATTTACATGGGATAAATGATGCTATAAAAGTAATGTTATTTGATATCATCAAATATCCCCCCACTTGAATCCTACTTGTCCTTAAGTAGCATTTAGAAGTTTATGAAAATGTATCCCTAAGGATTTTTTTTCGTTAAGCATTTATTTGATCAATTACAAGTACAAAACTAAACACCTCACGAAATAGGAAGATGAAAACACTCAAATCACTTAACTAATCTATGTGGTAACATTTAACTAATTCGCTCAATTGCTTAGTCGTGACGAGTATTCTATCATAAGCTTGGCAAGGATACACATCTCCACCACTAGAGCTAAGGAGTAACAAGTTTATAAAGGAAAATTAGGTTTTTATTTTGAAGGCTTAGGGTTGATCATTCTAACAATCTTTCACCAAAAGTACCACACCAACAAGGCAGCTGAATCACACATACATGGCCGTAACGATGGAATAGACATGTGTGTTCGATCACATCCTCATTCGAGTTTAACCAAGGGTTAGGATGAAGAATGATATAGGGTGTGAATCTTCTAACTTTCACCAAAAGTAATAAACCAACAAGGCAGTTGAATCACACATGCATGGCCGTAACGCCGGAATAGACATGCATGACTCGATCACATCCTCATTCGAGGTTAATGATTAGGAAAGGAAATAAATTGTTGTTAAATAAAAATTTACGAAACAAATAGACTAAGTCCAAAACAAATAAGGTACAAGTTGCTAGACACTTTTTCCAACCGTTACCTTGAAAAAGACACAACTATTTACACAAACGTCTTGATAAAAAAACAACAACCTAAGCTGGCGTTCCCGTAACGGTCAACTTCCTAAGCATCCCATACTTTACATAGTTTTACAAGATAAGTGGCGATATCTACCACTTTACAAAACTTTACATCGTTGACTTATAAGACGTATCAACGAATAATTGATCCTTCATATAATTCTTTCGGTTTAAGCTTTTGCGAAATGATTATCTTCAAACTTTCCTCCTCTTTTTTGTTGCAATTTTTCTAATTTTTTTTAACAATACATAACTACGAAACTCGGTGTAATTTCATCATCTTCACAATCATAATAACTCCGAATAATTCCTTCGATAATTCTTCATTCTTCGGACGTACCAATAATTGTGATGGTAGTAAAAATACATGAGTTTTGACTACTTTACACATTCCCATTTGCAATGTGCAAATTTCTTCCCAACCGTACCAAAGATAGAAAATGACACAAGACTCGCGAAATACATATTTTACACTTTAAGCAACTAGCAACTGATAAATAGACTTAATCTAACAGGGTAGGCTAAGGTGTAAAGGTGTAACGAAACAAATAGTTGGTGTTATCCTAAAGGATTGGCTCTACAGGATTTTTAGGGTTATCTTACTCTTAAAATGAGAGTAAACAAAGGGTTTATACGGGGGTTAACTAACCAATGTAGTTAGTTAATAAAACAACATATAAAGGCTTTTGGGTGTAATCCTAGAAATTTACTGATATAAACAAGTTACTCCATCTAAATCTATAGTACTCATTATTGCGGTCTTGAATAGATATACCAGGACAAGTTCTAAAGTCTACAACATCACCAGCACACTCATATTTTTGTGGAATTTAGGTAAACATTTGGAAATGGATAAGGCTGAATCCTCACAATATCTAATAAGGGTTATTGTGTGCAGGTTATGTAACTAGTAATTTCACAAAAGTATGCTTGAATTTTTTTTAAAATTTAAGCCTAATTTAAGCATTTTAATGTGAAAAATAGGACAAGTAACGTTCTAATTCCTATTCTCCCACTTAAATTATACAACGTCCTCGTTGTATAGGTAAAACATTAAAAACGGGAAATTAAAAGAATTAGAATGAGAATCTCCCCTGATGTTTTGCTCGGTAGATTCTCCAAGTTGAGTTTATGTGCAAGAATGTGTGTAGTAAATGCATCTAAATTTCAGCATGACTACAACACATATAGGATTCTAGATGATCGATACTTCACCAACTTTGTCGATTTCTTTTCCAGCGAGGTCCTGTGCAAAATATAGGAAAAACATACAAAATCCTATCTCGGTATCTATGGTTAATAATAAAACTAAACTGTACTACAAACGATACGCCGTATCCATGTTTTAGGATATGCCGTATTGAGTCTTGTAAGAAAAATCCTAAGTATTGGTCAGAAGTCAAATACGCCGTATCATGGTATGAATACGCCGTATTGGCATATATGACAGTAAAGTTAATAAATGCGGAAAATTAAAGGGATAACATCCAGGCTAGGTCAATATGCCGCATACAACGGATCTGGAACGCCGTATTGATAACCTAGGAAGATAGACTCGATACTAAATAAGAAAATACATTCCGGGTTGTCTCCCGGGAAGCACTTTTGTTTTTGTGAGAGTCTTTAAGTTAGACTCCCTTCAGCCTCATGTTACACTATTCACGAACTCTATAACTTCATCATCCTCTTTGTCAATGTTGCCTTCGTGATATTCTTCAATCGTTGTCCATTGACTTTGAAGTTACACCCGTTCTTGTCAATGATTTCTACAGCCCCATATGGATATACCGTTTTAACAATGTTCGGCCCGCTCCATTTCGACTTAAGTTTTCCAAGGTACATCTTTAGACGAGAATTATAAAGTAGTAATTTGTCACCCACCTTAAAAATTTTATCACCACAAAGTCTAGAAGCATGCCATTTCTTGGTCCGTTCTTTGTAAATTCTAGTATTCTCATAAGCGTCATCTCTCAATTCGGCTAACTTATTAAGCTGCATAAGACGACTTTCGCTAGCAAGCGTTAAATCCATATTACATTGTTTTAATGCCCAATGTGCCTTATGCTCGATCTCTATGGGTAAACAACATGCTTTCCCATAAATTAATCTAAAAGGTGTACACCTTGTTGGTGTTTTGTAGGCCGTCCTAAATGCCCACAATGCATCGTTAAGTTTTTCCGACCAACCTTTAGGATTGTACCCTACTGATCTTTCTAGGATACGCTTAATAACCCTATTAGTAACTTCAGTTTGTCCATTAGATTGAGGGTGATACACCATGGATAATTTGTGAGTCACACCATATCTTTGTAAAGCTTTTTCGAGCTAGGAATTATAAAAATGTGTCCCTTTATCAATAATCAAAGCTTTAGGAACTCCAAACCTAGCGAATAACTGTCTTAAAAACTTAACCACAACACGCGCATCATTTGTAGGTAACACTTGAGCTTCGACCCATTTGGACACATAATCTACAGCTACCAATATGTATTTATTACCTCTAGATTGGGGAAATGGTCCCACAAAATCTAATCCCTAAACATCAAAGACTTCGCATACCTGAATGTTATTTTGGGGCATTTCGTTCCTTGAAGATATGTTCCCCGATCTTTGACATGCATCACATCGTCTTACGTACTCATTAGCATCCTTGAAGACACTTGGCCAATAAAATCGAGACTCGTAAACCTTCTTTGCGGTAACATTAGCGCTATGATGCCCACCAGTAGGTCCCGAATGACAATGCCCTAGAATTTTGAGGGTTTCACTTCTGGCCACACATCTCCTCATTATATTATCCGCGCACAGTTAAATGTATAAGGTTCCTCCTAGAAGTAAGTCTTGACTTGCAAAAAAATCTCTTTCTTTTTTCAAAGGTCCAATTTAGGGAAACAACCTTTCCAACAATATAATTAACGAAATCCGCATACCATGGTTCATCGTTATTAAACTTGGATTTTAGCACCATTAAATGCTCGTCGGAGAATTTATCAGCAATTTTCCTCTTAGTTAACACCTCCATATGCGGATTCTCAAACCTAGATAAGTGATCTACGGCCATGTCTTCTGCTTCCTTATGTTTCTCCAACACTTGACAAGGGATAGTGAAACTCCTAGGGTCTTTTTCTTTTGATGGCAGTTCGTTGAGCATGACACCTGAGCACCTTTTGTTCATTGTCTCCGTACAAGGTTCTTCAAGTCTGGATTTATTTGTCAGTAAACTCTTCAGATATTTAGCGTATTTTGGTATTTGCACTAGGGCTTCGATAAACGGAATATTAATATCGAGTTGTTTCAGATTCTCTAAAAAATTTCGTTGCAGTGCTTCTTCTTTTTCTTTTCTCACCCGGTTTGGGAAAGGTATAGATGATTGTTGTGGTTTAACCAACGGTTGATTAGTCCTTTCACGAATACTTGAAGATTTATTTTTCACACCAACATCATGCGGCTTTTCCTGCACATCCTGTTCAAACCTGGGAGGTTCGTTCTTGTTGATTATAGTTTTATTAATTTCTTTACTAAGGGTGGCTTCAGACGTCATCTTTCCTCCCTTAATTGTCACTCCATTGACTTTGTATTTTGGAATCAAAACATTACTCATAACATTTGACAATTCGTTTACCTCAATTTTCAGCTCACTCAATAAGTTGCTTCGTTCTTTTAACAAAAGCTCGTTGGTGGTTCTAAATTCTTTAATGAATATTTCCATATCCCCGTGTTCACTTTTCTCTTCATCAATGAATTTAGCCAACATTTCTTCCATAGTCAACATCCTTGTAGGGTAATTGAATGGCTAAGGAAGGAACCCAAAAAACGATACCTGAAAAAAAAAGACATAATTCAAAGTAAAACTATTCTTGAAAACTAAACTAGAAAGCTAACTAAAACTGATGCTGTATCAGACAGTCGATACATCGTATTCAGTAAACTGGATACGCTGTATCGATGTTTGATGTTGAATACGCTATATTCAAATAAAATGGATACGCCGTATTCAATAAATAACAGCAGACAATAGAAAAACAAAACTAAATTTATACTAAAAACAAAAATAAAAACAAGAAATTAAACAATCACACTCTCCGGTAGCGGCGCCAAAAACTTGATGTGTTGTCGTGTATGGTGTTATTAGTTTATTCAAGTTTTAAATTTATATTTTGCCGACTTTACCTAAAACAACACTTTAACGGGCAGTGTACCTAGTCAGATGTAGCTTCTTTGGTAAGTAGGGTGTCGATCACTAAGAGTGAAAGTTAACTCTTAATTCTACTGGTATTTTATTTATCTAGATTTAATACTAATCTAACTTAATTATTCTAATTAAACCTAAACTAACGCAAGGGGGGGGGGGTCAGCCTAAGAGACTGGCACGAGTTTAGTTCTAATTATCCTAAGGTGATGACAAATAATGTACACAAGTGATTAACGAAAGATTAGGAAGCGGTCAAATGTGAAGAAAACGTATTAGCCAGTTTAATCTAATAATATGCCTTGATTATCTATTCGTGCAATGATTGTATTAATTCGTTGGTGGTATATAATTCCAAATTTTGGTGGATCTTCTCCCTAAACTCGAGGTTTGTCGCTAGTTAATCCTGTCACAATTAACCTAAACCCGCATAAAGCTCACACCGTTGATTATAATCTACCTAGGAAACTATATTGGTGGTTATATTGAATCCTAGCTCATGGAGGCTTTACCAACTTACTGCTTCATGGAAATTTATATACTAGTAGTCCACGTCCACTTAACTAACTATGGAAACAAGACGTTATGTGTAATCCTAAGTCACCGGCTTAGTCTACCTATCCACTTAACCATAGATCGAAACAAGGCTTTCTATTGGTGATCCTATTATTCTAGCTATATGAATAAGCGTTATATGTTTCTATCCCGGACACTTAGCCTACGCCCAAACAACACCGAAGTTGCAGCGCATTAAATATGTAGGACTATACCTAGTTGAATGAAAGATAAAACACATAATTAAGCATATAAACGGGTATGAAGTGATAAACATAATCAACATGCAACGAATAAAGAACAATCGATATAGAGACAAATCAAAACATTATATTATCATAAACATGGCTAATACCTAAAGGTATTAGCCGATAGTCATTGTAACAACACATAAAATCATAGATGAACGATTAAACATAATGATAACCAAATGCATATAGTGGAGTGTAGAGATTACAAGAGTTTTCCCATCAATTAGACCACTTTACAGGTCCTTCATGGCATCATATATCTTCTGAAAATCAAACTTAGTGGTTAAAAGCGTGTCTACAACTGAGTTTAGGGTTTTGTATTTATAGAGTCTGGAAAAGGGTCAATACGCCATATCGGGCGATGTGGGATACGGCGTATTGGGGATTTATCGGAGTAAGGACCACATTCAATATCTTCCAGAATATTTTATTACTTTATATTGAATACGGCGTATTGGACTTTGATTCTTCGTGGTTTCTTGTGAAGTGCAAGAACAGATACGCCGTATCTTCCGTGATGGATACGGCGTATAGGATGTCAGAATCAGTAATCTTCAAATGTCTTCGTTTAAGCTCCAGAATGCGTGCCTTTTTGCTAATCTTCACAAAGTACTTTATAATTACTGTAATTCTCAATACAAACGATTAAGTAACGATTCTTGCAATAAGTATACAAAATGAGTTATTTACATAGGATAAATGATGCTATAAAAGTAACGTTATTTGATGTCATTACCCCACCACTTACCATCTTCTCCTTCACTTTCTACTTTATTTCTTTTCCCCTTTTGATAAGAACTCGAGGACATAGTGTAAGTCACCATATTTGTACTTGGAAAATTTTATTATGGCATTTAAAATAAACAATTGTTTTTCCTATAAACTTCGTTATGAACTTAACTCAAAAGCCTTAGTTTCCATATTTAGAAATTATATATTTGAATTTGGGTAAGAAGCTTTCATCAGTTATGGAAACTACCTTGCTTGGTCACCAAGATTTATGCTTGTCAAATTTTATGATCCCATCTGGCTAGGATTCATAAAATCGACCCACTTAGGGTTTCATAAAAGCTTAGTTCTTGTAATTTGGTCCTCACGAATTAGGGTTTTCACGTTTGATACAAGATACCCTCGTATCCACATAAGGTGAAAACTTTAGGGTTTTGAAAACCCTAATGTTTCAATTTATGTGATCTAAACAATTAAACTCTAATTGATTACATGAACCTAGGTTTTGCAATTCCCATGATAACACAAATTAGGGTGTTTGATCCTAGATATACAATATACTTATAGAACCGATTTCATTTGGGTTTAGAAAAACCTAATGGATCGATCTTATGTTATTTGATCAAACAAACACCCATGTAAAGAATTCTTGAATTGAGGTTTTCTATGAAAAATTGACACCCTGAAATATTAGAAACCCTTATGTATTACGATTAAGAACAACCGTAAAGCCTAATTCGACACCATCAAAGGTTCAAAAACCATTATGTATTTCGACTAGGTTTTCTTGCTATGCAAGAAATCAAGTTTCAAGTTAAACCCTAGTTATCGATATTACAAAAACCATAAAAATACTAAATATCATAAATTGACCAAACCGTGCACAACAAAAATTAAAGTTTGATTTTTTATGAAATTAGGTTTTCTTGCTATGTAAGAAATCAAGTTTCAAGTTAAAACCTAGTTATCAATATTTCAAAAACCATAAAAACCCTAAATAGCATAAATTAACCAAACCGTGAACAACAAAAACTAAAGTTTGTTTTTTATGAAAATAAAAGAAATTACTAAGAATCCTAACTAGGTTATATGATTTTGGTGGCTCTGATACCACTTTAGAGTTCTGGTGGTATCCAACATGGCAAATAAAACATGCACAATAGAAAAGTAAAAACACAAAGTGGCCATGCAGCCAAACAAACCCTGGCTAGCAAGATCTTTTCTAATCAGTGATATAATCTAATCCTAAACACGTATAATGGGTGAATATATAAGACCTACTTTTTCTTGTAGATGCGTAATCTTCTTGACCAGTCTTATGCGTGGGATCTCTTTCTTCTTCTTCTTGATTTGCCTAGATTAGGGTTTTTCAGGTGGAAAACTGTATCTTGGGTTGCGTCAGATATCCACCAGTACTGCGCAGGTAGAACTAGGGCTTCGAACCTATGCAAAGTTAGGCGAGTACGAAACATGGGGTAAACTTGTAATCGACTAGAAGCCGATTAGGGAGTGGACCAGGAGTCGGCTTTGTGTCGACTTAGGGATCGACCAAAAGGGTTTCGACCCTTTTGGTATGTTTTGACTGGTCGACGAGAGAGAGGGGATGAATAGGAGAGATTCAAGGTAATTGTGTGCGTTATGAGGATCCCTATAAGTTACTTTGTATTTATAGGATACAAGGGAAGGTTCTAGAGTCCCAATACTTGTACAACAAGTATTGTAGTTTGACAAAAAGACAAACCACCCCCTCCTAAGGTTCGTTCGACCGTACCACACCCTTTGAGGATTATAGGTTTGTCTTTTATCATTTATTACCCTCTTATATCTATCCTAGATAAATATTATACTTAGGGTAGTTAAATTGAATATAACATCGTATTTTCATTCATCATTACTATCATTTCATTTTTTAACTCGTTTCCTATTTCCACTTGCACTATTCTGTTTAGTGTGCACCTGTGTGACCTTTCGCTATTTCTATGAAGCCCAGTAGTGAAAGATTCGGTGTGTACTTGCACATACTCCTTTCATAGTTGTCTATCTTGATTTTACTTTCACAACGTTAAAACGTAATTCACCTTATATGCTCGTCGAAATACACGAGACTCTCATTAGTTGTATTGATAATGAACACCAAGTATCAACCATGTAATTATCCGTAGATTAGAATTTTTAAAAGTAGAACTAAGATGTGAAGTCGACATACTAATATGGGGATGAAGAGAAAGCGATAAAACGATATAAGGATTTTGTACGATGCCGAACAGTAAATAGAAAACGTTATATCGATTTCTCACTTTCTGCTCATCCCTATATTTGTATGTCCACTTGACATATATTTATTTCAGTTTGAAAAATTAACACAATATTTACCTTACCTTCGCGTCGAGATATATGATACTCTCGTTAACTATATTAATAACAAACACCAAGTATTAAGCATGTAATCATATGTAAGACTACGGTATGTCCAAAACAATACTGTTTAGGTCAGACTAACGCACATTCCGCCCTCGATCATAGAAGTCGTCAAGCCGGCTGAATGACACACTAAAGCATCCTCTTATTTCTTCGCACAAAACCAACATCATACAAAGACCAGCAATGCCAAATAACATACATCAAAAAAACTGATGGCCAAAGAATTTTTTTTACGCCAAAAAGTATGACCCAATGAAGTTAAGTGTCAAAAGCTGGTGTATATTCTTTGTTGATGTTACTAAGTACTCCATCCGTCCCAATTTATTAGTCCACTTTTGACTTTTTGAAGTCTTTATTTTTCAACTTTAACCGTAAATATTTTTGTTTGTGTTATATAATACTTGATGAAAATTATTCCAATGAAAATACATTTAAAATTCAATCCATACATATATTTTGCATCAAGTATTATATAACAAAAAAAAAATTAATTAAGGTCAAAGTTTAAAAAGAAAGACTTTAAAAAGTCAAAAGTGAACTAATAAATTGGGACGGAGGGAGTATTTAAAGATGAAAGCTGTTATCGTAGAACGTACTAACTTTCAAACTCAGATAAAATGTATCGAAGGATGTGTTAGAGGACGACCAAGATTAGTAAGCAGCTATTACCGTTTACGACCTGAATGGTCACCCCTTAGGGGGGGGGGGTCGTTATATTTTAAAGTGACGATCATTATCTTATAGCTTAGTGACCACACTTTAAATATTTAATAAGCTAGTCAATAGTAAGCCAAACATCGTAAACTTATAAATACCTCCTCCTAGGGGTGTAATCAAGGCCAGCCAAGCTCAAGCTTGACAGGGCTTGAGCTTGGCTCGAAAATTATAAGATATGATTGAGCTTGGCTTGATAACTTGACGAACTTTAATCATTTAGACTTGAGCTCGGCTCGATTAAAGCTCAAGCTCGGCTCTAAAAGCTTGAATTTATATATAAACATGTAATTCGATAGTCAAACTCATCAAAAAATTCAAGAAAATACGAGATGAGCAAAAGAGAAAAGAACTTATACAAAACATTTGAGAGAATAAGAATTTATATTGTCTATGTATAAAATATTTAATTATTATATTGATATTCACATTATCATTAAGGTCGTTTATATGAATACTTATAATATAAGTATATATGTTCTTGAGGCCCGAAAAGCTCGATAAAAGCTCGAGTTCGAGCTATTAAAAGCTCGAGCTCAGCTTATTATATGTTTCGAGCTAGTTTATTGGGCTCGGGCTTGAGCTCGATAAAAGCTTGACTCGATTGAGTCAAACTTAAACTCGAGTTGCTTGAAAAAAACTTGCCTTGCTTGCACCTCTACACCCTCTCGCTACACATGGGAGGGGGTGGAACTTCATGAAATAAAAATTTCCATCTTTCCACATTTCAGTTTTCCCTCTATAACTTTAGCTTAACTTTCTTTCTCTGAGATGCTTTTGATTTGTGTTTGGATCGTGATATTGGTTGACCTATATATATCTTTTGTTATATATGTCTTTTCATGTTAAAAAAAAAATTTCTTTTCTTTCTTTTTCTTCTAAAGAACACGACTTTATTTATTTTCTTTTAATTTCTTTTAATTTCCTTCCAAATTGAGAACATATAATACAGATACAACTTACATTTTTTATTCCATTTTCTTGCTCTTCTTTACCCGTAATTTCTATTTTCACAAAAGAAAACTCTGCAACACAACGTTGTGCATAGAATTTCTAGACAAATTAAAATGTTTAAAAATAGACCATTTTTATATTGCAACAACAACGTACCCTTTTTTAATAAAAATACACCATTTTTATATTCAATCACTCAATTATGATATTGTTATTCGGAAATATTTATAGAATAATTAGCTAAAATATCAACCAGGAAGAAAAAACTAACACAGAATTGACATGTATAGTGATAACATTTAGGATACATATTGCATAAACTCTTGGTCTCGCTCAAGACAAGCCATGGTTTGTGGAGCTAAAACCACCTCAAGATCAACACTTCCATCACCATCGCGTCCCGGAAAAGCTGAAATCTTACCATCGAATTTATTAGCCTTACCGCTCCGAATCGCCATCGGCCGGCCCCACCCGAAATCATTATTGTACATAGGAAATCTTGGAGAGCTTCCCATTGTGATCATAGCCCCATCAAAATTACCTAAAGGAAACAACTTTGGATTACTTTCCCAATCTTTGACACCCCGGCGCACAGTAGCGTTATCGTGGGCCACGACATTTTGGTGTAGCTGATTGGCTGCCCATGATAAATCATGTGATAGTAGGTCCCCAACTGAAGCAACTGTCGGGATGCTTTGGATCAAGTTACCAAAATAAAGTGGGTCCACCTTCGGTTCTAGCCTGTGTCTACAGTTTACTGCCATTCGAAACGTTGTCGTTTTTGTGTCAGGAAATTTGCGTGCACGTGTTACCGCACGCCAAAGCTGAGCGGAAAGTGACTGGAAGGACGATATTTCACTTTTGGGTTTTAAGACGTCATTAACTTTTCCGTTAAAGTAGTTGTTGTCGTTCAGATTCGTGTTTTTTGATTTCCATAACGGATTATTAGCTCTAAATTTCATTTTCAAAATTGCGTCTCGGCTGAAATGAATGATCCTCTCTCTTAACGGCTCATCTCCAGAAAATGTCGCGTTCGGGCCACCAGCAGGAAGAGGAAGAACCACTGGCGAAATAAAAACATTTTCCCGAATAAAATTTGGCGGATTCGTTATTTTTGTGACTCCTTTTGATATCTCAGCAAAAGTATTAAAAAAGTTCCAAAAAGAAGTTCCATCAACCACAGCGTGATTAACTGTACACCCAATAAACACCCCATCACCAAGCTCAGTTACTTGGACAGCCGCGATTGGTTGGTGGTGACCAGCATAACTTAATGTCTTATCAAACGCAAAGAATGTCTTGAAACAAGGATGAACATCACAATTTTGGATTAAAATTTTATTCAATTGGAAATGGGTAGCAGTGGCATGAATGAATTCGACACCTGAATCATCACAGAGGATGTGGACGTGGCCGAGCGCGTCTGTTGAAAGACGCCCACCAAGCGCGGGGAAGTGAGAGAGGGTTTTCGAAAGAGAGAGTTTTAAAAGGGAAATTAGAGGGTTTGGAGGTAAGGGAGGTTGTGAAAGCAAGACACCTTTTTGGATGTATTGACAAGATAGCATAGGAAGATCTGACACTGAGAGTTTCAAAGATTTGATTGTGGAGTTTTTTTCAGGGACAACTGTGCATTTGGAGACTATGGTAACTGAATCATTTGCAACTTTGGAGGATGAAGGCATATTTTCTTTTAGTATAATTATATAATGCTCTTCAAGTCTTTTGAAGTCTTGTGAGATGTGTGTGTTTGTGGAATGAGACTTTGGTTCTGATCTGGTTTATATAGACTCCAAAACCTTAGAGTGTGATGCTGTTTGTTAAATACCGTGTTTTATTTAATTTTTATCAACTACTACGTATTTGTCATAACTAACTTAAATCTATAACTAATAAAAAAAAGATTTTGCTAACATGTGCCAACTGGGTATATATTTAGCTCTTTATATATGGAATGTTTAATGTTATTAATATCAAATTTCTCAAAGTAATTTATGAGTTTAATTAATGTTCATTAAATGCATTTTTTGATTTAAAAGGAAAATTTGTCGTCATTAAATGCATTTTAAAGTGTGCCCATTAGACACATATTAGCAAAACCTTGTCATTATGATCATCTCTATTATTAATATAATAGAAATATGTTCAAAATAATCAAATTTTATACCATTCAAGTCTAAAAATTGTATATTTGTATGAAATGCTTTGCGATAAAGTTATTCTTTAAAATTTTCATCATACGTAAAGTTGTTATCACAAAAAAATATATAATCAAAAAATATCGTTCGATAAAAATTATGATTACACGGTACCCGCCGTCGTATTACGCGGGTACCCGTAAAATTTATAGGTTTTGGACCTGAATTATTTTTTGGTGAATCATGTATCAAACTTAGAAGAGCTACCCAACAAGACTTTATTCCCCATATATTCTACCTTATTTACAGGTGACGGAAAATTGGTAATATATATATTACCAGTATTTTACTAACATGTTTATTATATATAATATGTTAATACAAAATATATGAATGAATTGTGTTTTAATTATATTTTAATTGCTATAATTTTTATCATATATTATAAACGAATAAAAATATTTAAAATTAAAGTTTTAATTTTTTTTAAAAGTTAAACAAAACAATTATTGTGAGACGGATGAAATAATATTTATAGGTATACAACTACCGTCTTGCTAGCTCTTTCATGATTTGTAATAACAATCTAAAAAACGAAAAAGAAAAAGTAAAAAAAGAAAAGAAAAATAAGAGCATGTTATTGTTTATTGAAAATTAGTTTACACTTCCATTTTACATTATAAAATCATTTGAAGTACTATTTAATGGGTGGAAAATTTAATATTTAGATTGGTCCACAAACATATGTTTTATGTAGTAGTAATATTTTACACATATTAAAACAAAATAGCATTATTAATGAAAGGATTATAGATACTAGGAAAGTTGGTATCCTTTTTCGGTTGTCAGGTTCATGAACCTTGGTAGGCAGGTTCCATGGATGGTTTTGATATGATGAACCTTACCTGTATCAATCTGCTACAACTTACTGTATTTAAAAATATCCAAATTTGGTGTTGTGTATAAAGAGAGGAAAATGACAAACAATAAACATGATTTGACGTTGAATAGCAAAACAAACCATACTTCATCTTAACTTTCTTTCTCTTATCAGGCTACCCAGCAAAACAAACCATACTTCATCTTAACTTTCTTTCTCATATCAGGCTACTCAATGTGGAAGTCGGATCCGACCTGTATTTTTCGACTGTCATATTAGCTTTCTCTCTTCAGCGACCTTTTGCCGCTATAAGGTGACCTTCATTTTTTTTTCATTTTCAATTTTTTTAACTTCAAATTTAATTTTCATTAATAATAAAAAACATTACATAAATAATAAAACATTACATAACAACAAAATTCAAATCGTAATTAAAAAGAATACATAGATAAAAACGTAAACGCATGAAAAGATACGAGAACACATTCTTAGATTGCTTGGTAAGTCTGGATCATTTTTTCTCTGTTATTTATGCTAGCAATCACTTTTTCTCTAGTCGCCTCCAAGATGGTTGCGATATGCTTATCCGATACCGAACTCAAACGCAGAGTTTGCAAAGTGAAGGTTTTTAGTGGCTCGTCGAGAGGTAGCGAAGTCACCCTCATTTCCTCCTCAGCCCGGTCTAGATTCTGGAGCATATAACGATTTATCTCCCCCAACAAATTGTTAATCAACTGGTACTCCTTTTCTTGTTCTTTTCGTAGTCGGCTATTATTCGTTAGCCTTAGTGTGTGTATAGAAGTGGTTTGAATGAGTGAGAGAGTTGGATAAGAAGTTGTGTGAGAAAATGAGAAGATGGTGAGGGGTATTTATAATGAAAAAGTAGCCACTGGAATTTAAAATTTAAAAATATAAATACTGAATTATTCAAATACGTTTAAAAATATTACATAAAAAACAGTACATAATAATTATTTAAATACATTTAAAAACATTACATAAAAAACAGTACTTAATAATTATTCAAATACATTAAAAAACATTACATAATAAAATAAAATACATTACAAACTTAAACTAAACTTAATTATTACGTTGTTGGTATGTTGGCACTTCAATTTCTGTCCAAGCAGGATGATTTTTCAAAATTCTCCAACACGTCACCATTGTGAAGGGATGTCCGTACACAAATTGAAATTCGACTAACGCATTTTGAAACAAAACGAGGTTAGAAGACCTGTTCTCGTCCATCCGTTGGACACCATCGTAAACGACACTAAACGCAACAACTTTAGGACGAATCGAATTTTTCCATTTGGAGACGATGGCATCGTATTCTCGAATAGTTCCTCCCATGTCTTTCTCAAAGTTATCAAAAACATCCTCCCAAAACCGTGATGTCTCCTTACCCGTACGTTTCCATCACGTTGCACCAAGCCGTACACAACGTTATTTTTTTTCTCTGTTGTCCATGGTCGTGTCGTATTGGCCTTTCCACGGCGGTATGAAGAGGAAGCCATTGTGTGTATAGAAATGAGAAGTATACAAATAAGTGGGTTGAATGTGTGTATAAAATGGTGTAATAAGTTTGGTATTTATAGTGTTTTAAAGTTTTTAAATTATAAAATTTTAAAAAGTTTTTTTAATTAAATTCAAAATGGGACGTTACTCGACCGTTGTCGTGACCTCGACAAATTTTAGTTGTTGTCTCCGGCGACCTTGATGGCGACCGACTAGCCACTATGGCGGCCACCGAGTCGGTCGACTGAGCCATAGTGGGTAGCCTTAGTTAGTATCATGGTTGTTAAGATTCCGATCTTGATCTTAGGATCTTACGCTTTTATGATATTACAAAGCAAAAACGATCCGGACCCTACATAGGATCTTTGTATGCTTAAGATCTTATAGGATCCCGATCTTGACCATAGGATCTTAAGATCTACTCTGATCTGATCTTACTTTTCTCGAACCAAAAACTAAAGAACTACAAATTTATGGGTTGTGTTTCGTAGAATTTATAAAAATAACATGTTAATCTTCTTAAACATTTCATAATCATAGTTTATGATAACATTTCTCTGAAACATTCATATAATTTTGTGTTTATAATATATAATAATTTGTAGATTTGTATGATATTACAAAGACTATTAAGACAATGAAATTATAGTAGGATCTTACGATCTCGATCAGACTTTACGATCTCGATCTTGGAAAAACGAAAACGATCCTGGGTAGGATCTCGATCTTGAAAACCTTGGTTAGTATAAACGATTTTTAGACACAGTAGAATGACTAACATTTTTTTCTTTTTTTAATAACATTTTTAACAATATAATTAAAATTTATTATTAATAATATATATTACATAATAATTCAGATGAAATTAAAACATTACAATAATAATTAAAAATTTAAACTAATAATCTAAGTTATAGTATTTCTTAATTTCTTATTTCATCTCCATTAGCTTCTCTTGTTGTTTTAGAGGCAAAGTCTCGTCGATTCGTGAATTATAGAAGACGATGTCTTTGTCTTGGATTTTTTACGGCTAATTCAAGTGTTTTACGTTGGGGCGCAAGTTTCTCTCTTTTCAACTCTGTTGTTTCCCGACGCGTCGCATTCTAGAGATCTAACTCCCGATTTTTGAACTGTATATATGAGTTTTATTGCTCTTTCTTCTTTCCCCAGTTTGCCGACTTGATGTTTTTCCATTTATCAGCTACCAATTCAACAAGACCTCCTCTTATAATAGATGAAGATTCATAATGAGCAGAGGAGGATGCTTTCTTGTTAGCTCGGTCACGACAAATTGGTCGCTCTTCTTTAATCTTTTCCTCAGAACCATCCGCTTCATCGTTCAAATTAAAACCACCTTGCGCTGAACTTGAGGTGGTTTCGGAAGTTTTGGATTTTTTGCTACCCTTTTTTTCTTGTAAAAATTAGGCATGACAACTCCTTTCTAAGCAGCATAATCCTTCGAAATGTTCCAACACGGCTCCAATGTAAAGGGATGCTCGTACTGCGCTTCGTATTCCGCTAATGCTTTTTGGTACACAATGACGTCACTCGACCCGCTCTCGTTCCACCGTTTGATATTATCGATAATGGCACAAAATGCACCAATTCTAGGACGAACCCTATTTTTCCATTTGCTAGTGATGGCATCGTACCCTCTCGTTTCACCGATTTCTTTCTCAAAGTAATCAATAACCTCCTCCCAAAACCATCTGTTCTTCATAACACTTCCTTTCACGCTATTTTCTGACACATCGCACCAAGCTTTGCACAATGCGATCTCTTCCTTCGTTGTTCATGGTTTTTTACGTTTCCTTGATATCATTCTTCTTGGCCTTTGAAACACGTTTTGAAACCTTCTTAACTTTTGTGGAAACTAGAGGGGGGGGGGGGGGTTGAATAATTTCACCGTAAATTGGTGTTTTAAAAACTTGGTTTCAAAAACTTTAGATTCTTGTTTATGTAAGATCAAGCAACAATATATATATGAACACTATATACAAACACAATAAATATAAACACAATATAAACAATACATACGAGAAAGAATAATAAAGAGATACAACGATCAAAGCACAAGACGATGATTTATAGTGGTTCAGCTACGAAGCTCTTCTTCGCCCTACTCCACTCCCCGAGTATCCAACTCGAGAGTTTACTATGTCAACAAGCTTACTTCAGGCGGAGAAAACTGTACACGTCGGTTATACCAATTTCCGACACTAAGCTAGATGTCGAGTTCTAATCTTAGCTAGAACCAATCTATCACTATACTAATGTATTTTATGGACTAAATACTAACCGACCCTCACACAACTATTTCGAGCTAACACACTAGCCGAACTACACAAGATTGAGAATAAATAGATCGGATCTACAAGAAGATCGTAACCAATGTTACGTAACGACTTACTAAAATATAACACTTCGTATCTTAATGATAACGTGTGTTTTATCTTGCACTTGAGGAAAAAAGATTGGATCACTTGTTAAATAGGATTAAAAAAGTTAAAGATCAAGGAAAGATATAGAATAAGAAAGGGGATTTAGATCAGAAAAAATTGTGTGGAAATGGTTTGGGAATAGTCCACTATTAATAGGCAAGCTGAGGAGCGTCTAAAACCTAGTCGGTCCCAGATATATTTTGTAACACCCCCAAAATGGGTCGTAGCGGAATAAGGATCCGGGGCATGTTACTTCAAGATCAACAGCACAAGATATATATAAGAACGACACAAAAGTCGTTTAAATTGATACATTGGATTTAAATAAAAGATATATTACAAAAGCTTATAGCTTTACTTGTTCTTTGTTTAATATTACAAAAGATAACATAGATTTCCCAAAACATGATGCACTTAAATCTTTAACAGTGCAATCCAAAACATAATCCAATGCATCCTTGGCATCTCGTGCCTAATGACCTCCTGAAAACATTGCTTAAAACGTCAACAAAATTGTTGGTGAATTCATAGGTTTATGTATTTAAATTATGCAGGACCGCAAGACTTTCCCGTGATGTTACAACATATGCCAACAATCACAAAACCAGATTACTGTTGCACTAAGCTCATGACACTGAAGCTCAACCTATATTTGCTATTTTAGCAGTTATTTTGCCCGTACAGATGTTGTAACCCGCAACATCCAAGTCCGACATGGTCAACGTTCGTTCCCCGTAGTTTCCCAATGATAGCTAATCACCCAAACGGGTAGGTCAATCCAATAGATCTATTTATAACATTCTCGCCGGTCACAATAAAGCAATAAACAACTTACATCTAATGCAATTGACATTCCATGATAATGGATCAGGGAGGGTTACCGCTACTTTATGCAACACATAAACAATATACGTTAAACACTCGCGGTCCAATTTATAAAACAAAACATGTTTCCACGCCCAAATAATATTAAATCTTAAAACTGTAAAAGTGGGCTAAGAACTCACCCTTGATTACGATAGTACCCAAAAATACACAGATAAAACTCACGCAAGAAACGGGAGAAATTTTAAATGCAACCTATTTCAATTAAGGGTCGTTATATGTACTGGTACTTTAATTAATAACATTGAACTATAATCTTATAGTTTATTACATCGTACAATACGTTGGGCTATCATAATTTAAGAGTCCATGACATGACGTACGAGGAGGTAGTAAACACTTTAAAATCGTAAATCCAACAACTCGTCCGATACGCCATCCGAAGAGCCCTCATTATGAAACTCCTTAGTATTAACACTTTTGATAACCACTCAATATTCTATATAGCATAATCACCGACTAATCGTTTTAGTAAAATAATATTTATAAAGTGAAAACGTTTATAAATATACTTTTCGTAAAAATGACCTAATTTGGTCGTTTTAAGCCCGTTGCTCGTGTTTCTTACGTCCACGTCTTCGTAGTAAGACGAGTGACCAAAATATTACATTTCAGTTTTTTTTAAGATTCTACAATGAAAAAGTAACATTACTGTCATGACAGCTGTTAGTCATTTAGCGTTTAATTTTGCGTAAACTTATAATCGGTAGATAAGCTTATTCGTTTTAATCCCGATTTTAGTGATCTTCTTTCGAGTACGTTTTTGTTATTAAAAGAGGTATTATATTTTATAAAGTTAATCCCACTGATGAATAGTACTTTTACTGTTCATAGTTTATAAAATTACTTTTTATAAAACTTTAATTATCGAAAACGCCGTAGTTTATTCGTTATAGTTCCGTTTTTCAATCGATTCCAATCGAGTACGATCGCGTAAATAAAAGTTATATCATATATTAGAAGGTTTAAAAATGAATAGTTCTGTAAGAATAGTCAGCTTTTAAAAAAAATTAGTTTTATAAAAGTATTTATAGTCATAAACTCGTTTTTAACGTATCTTTCTCGTTATAAATCCGTTTTTCGAGTTTCTTATCATTTTGGAATCGTCATGAGGAGTATTATAACTTTAAAATATCAAAAGCTACTGTCTTGAAGTCGAACTCCAACAGCCCTTAATTATTTTGGTGTATAACTTTATAAAAACCTTGTTTTTATGTATTATTAACTTAGTAGTTTACTATAAAAACTCTTAAAAACACATTTGACACTTGTGGTACTTATAATAAAGTCCAATATCATCCCTAGTCCTTGTAAATTAATTGCAACAAGTTCAACCCTTGTACTTTCATTTCTTTCATTTGTATTTACATTAGATAACTTTAAAACCCTAATTAGTCCTTAAACATGTTTATACTTAAACCATAAGTTAACATCTTTATAGATCTATTTTTCCATGATATTTATAACATTAGGACATGAGAATAAGTGTATAAATTGATAAACTCAAATAAAAACCCATTTTACACATTTAAAAGTCATTAGTGGTGATTTAGCCGTAAATAACATATAACACATAAAATCACAACAATTAAAAGTATGAAGGATTTAGAAAGACCTTAGTGATGATGTATAGGATGTAAAATGAATGCTAAACCCGTGTTTAGACTTAAATCCAAGCTTTCAAGCTTATAACCCTAGATTAGGTTTCCAAAACCCTAATCTTTACTTTTTCTTCTTAATACTTGCAAATGGTGATCCAAGGCTTGAATATGACTTAATACATCTTAGGATTGATGTATAAAGAGATGTATGGATTGTAGAAAAATTTCGTATGATTTGTTTATATGAGCTTTTGAGCCGTGAGGTTTGGACTTATAAAAGAGAGGAAGAAAATAATTTTGCATGTAAAGAGTAAAGGTAGAGTTTACTTATGCATGCATGAGTATTTATAGTAAAAATATCTCATTAACTTAACCATGGTTACTTTCTAACCCTAGCTCAAGGTTAACAAGTCAAGTTGATAAAGGTGTAAGAGTTTGTTTCTTAAATATCTTTATAATATCTAGATATTATGTACAAGTTGTAACTTCTTGGTTTTATCCTTTAAATTTCGGCATATATATATATATATATATGATGTTTATTTTTTATTATTTTGTATATTGGGTATAATCGTGGGTATTCGTTTAGGCGTAGTTAGGTTTTGGAACTTCCGGGAATGCCTAAACGCATTTTATTGCGAAACGTAAGCATTTTACGTAGCTAATAAAAATAAGATGAACAAAGTTATTAATTATCCTTATAATAATCATATAACACTTGCTTGATGTAAACATTTAATCGTTTAATGCCCGTTTACATTAAATGATTATTTTCAGTTTACGCGATTTAACTTAACGTTTACGGTTTAAGAGTAAACGCGTAAAACCCTAAAAATAAATTGTGAATTACATAATGTCATACAATGACCTAAAACACGAGGTGTTATAGTCTCCCCCCGTTAAATGAGCCTTGTCCTCAAGGCTTATCACACGGCACTTGACGACGGTGCAGTCTTGGTGAAGAGGTGTGGATATTTCTTCCTGAATTGATCTTCACGTTCCCATGTAAACTCAGGACCTCTCTTGGAGTTCCATCGAACCTTGACTAATGGGATACGGCTTCGCTTCAACCGTTTAACTTCACGATCTGTGATCTCTATAGGTTCCTCGACAAACTGAAGCTTGTCATCAAAATGAAGTCCATCCAACGGAACGGCTAAGGGTTCGTCGGCATGACACTTCTTTAAGTTGGACACGTGAAATGTATTATGAACTCTGCTCAGCTCCTCAGGAAGCTCGAGCTTGTATGCAACGTCTCCAACCCTTTTTATTACCTTGAAAGGTCCAACAAACCTGGGATTTAATTTCCCTCGTTTGCCAAAACGTACAACCCCTTTCCAAGGCGAAACCTTGAGCATCACTTTATCTCCAACCTCAAACTCCATCGGCTTACGCTTCAAATCAGCGTAGCTCTTTTGCCTATCACGAGCGGCTTGCATCCTTTGCTTAACTTGAATGATTTTCTCAGTCGTCTCTTGTACTATCTCTGGACCGGTGAGTTGAACTTCTCCAACCTCAGCCCAACAAACAGGCGAACGACATTTTCTACCGTAAAGTGCCTCAAAGGGTGCAGCCTTAATGCTAGCATGATAACTGTTATTGTATGAAAACTCGACCAATGGCAAATGTTTAACCCAACCATTTCCAAAGTCGATCACACAAGCTCTAAGCATATCTTCGAGAGTTTGAATGGTTCTCTCGCTTTGTCCGTCAGTTTGCGGATGATATGCCGTACTCATATCTAAACTTGTACCCAAAGCTTTCTGAAGTGACCTCCAGAAATTTGATGCGAACCTAGGGTCACGATCACAAATAATCGAGACCGGTATTCCATGCCTTGTTACTACTTCCTTTAGGTACATTCTCGCCAGTTTCTCCAGGGTGTCAGTTTCCCTCATGGGTATAAAAATCGCGGACTTTGTAAGTCGGTCAACGATCACCCAAATGGTATCGTACCCTTGTGATGACTTAGGAAGCTTCGTGACAAAATCCATCGTGATATTGTCCCACTTCCATTGAGGCATCTCGGGTTGTACCAACAAACCCGATTGTCTCTGATGTTCGGCCTTGACCTTAGCACAGGTCAAGCACTTGCTAACATAGGTGGCGATGTCGGCTTTCATATTGGGCCACCAATATAGCTTCTTTACGTCTTGATACATTTTCTCGGAACCTGGATGGATAGAATACTTCGATACGTAAGCATTTTACGTAGCCAATAAAAATAAGATGAACAAAGTTATTAATTATCCTTATAATAATCATATAACACTTGCTTGATGTAAACATTTAATCGTTTAATGCCCGTTTACATTGAATGATCATTTTTAGTTTACGCGATTTAACTTAACGTTTACGGTTTAAGAGTAAACGCGTAAAACCCTAAAAATAAATTGTGAATTACATAATGTCATACAATGACCTAAAACACGTGGTGTTATATAATCATCTATCAAACATGAATATCTCATATTTTTGCACTTCTTGTATAAAACATACGCTAGTAAGATTAAAGCTTCAATATTTGCTCATAATTTGCACGAGTGAAGATATTTTTACAAAATTTAAATAATCGTCTAGTAAACATCAATATCTCATACTTTTTGCATTTTTAGTATAAAAATAAGCTAGTAAGAGCAATGCTTCAATCCTTACTCATAATTTGCACGCGTGAAGATATTTTTACAAAACTTAAATAATCGTCTTTTAATTATCAATATCTTATAATTTTGCACTTCTAATATAAAAAATACATAAGTAAGATCAAATCTTCTATCCTTGCTCAAAATTTGCACATGTGAAGATATATTTTTACAAAACTAAAATAATCATTTATCAAACATAAATATCTCATGTTTTTACATTTCTTGTATAAAAATACATTTCTTGTTTTTACATTTCATATGTTCATTAAGCACTCCACTAAACTTAATCTCCGACACACCATCTCCAACACCAAGTGCCTCATCAAAAACCAACACAAGCGTCTTGTCGTCTTTGTCTGCCACAACTTTGCTAGGAAAAACTTTCTGCAATTTTCAAAAACACCAGGTGAGCTTCCCAAATTACCAACCTTTTGTCGCTTATTTTCATTAATGGATAAATATATTATTTATCAGTTGAAATGCAGAAAGAAATAATTACTTCTTAATCACCTACAATGTGTCTTCAATAAAATTAGATCTAATCTCACAGGGTACTATCGTTGTTGTCAGTTGAAGTTACCTCACAATCACTTAATAAACCTATGGATGCAGTTAAATCTTCGCCTTCCATTGTTACAGATAGGGAAACATTTTAGAACATGTAAAAGATCAGTGATACCTGAAACATGGCAAGCAAGACCCATTTTCAGCCAATGACCCATTTTCCATATACTGGTACACGAGCACTCTGTGCTTTCTCTGAGCACAGTACCCCACAACTTAATTAAATTCAGGTGATTAAGCCTCCCAAGAGTACTTATACACAGAACTTTTACTTACAGTACCAAACTTTTTGTGAATTCCATAACATCAACAAATAAGATCATAAAGAGTACAAAAACAACTTACAGTCCCATTCCAGCAGCAAGTCCATTGTCCACAAACATCAACTGCCGAAAAATAAATACCGTACTATAGTCAACCTAACGCAAAATAAGTAGGAACATCAATTAATTATGCTAATCAAAAGCTATAATGCAAGTAAGGGGTGTTTAAAAGCAGTATGAAATTGTTTGTAAATATTGCTTATCTATTTATTGTGTTTTGATAAAGCATATAAGTTGTTCGGAGGGTGTTGAGGATGACTTATCTAAACTGCTAATCTGAGACCGAAATAAGTACATCTGAATAAGCAACTTGAAGTTGCTTGTTCCAAATTGCTTATCTAAAAGCAATCCCAAACACCCTCAAAACTGCTTATCCATTTTACCAAAACGCAAGAAACAGATAAACAACTGCTTATTTCAAAAGCCTTAACTAGTTCCAATAAGCAACCCCAAACACCCCTTAAACATATAAACAAGACCCGTATCAAAAAATACCCACCACAATCCATATATGCAACGGATGAGTACACAAATGATACCGCTTCCAATTAATCGCAACAACAATTCTAATAAAAACAAGAGTCAAGAACCAACAACAACATTCCACTTAAACTAAACAAAAGAAAAGACAACAACATGAAGTAACAGATATGCATAATATTTTAAGATATAGGTGGAAAAAAATGTGTGGGTTGGGTTACGGGTCGAAACGGGTTGGTATGACCCACCAACACTTATTACTCCTTTTACATGGAATTTGTAAATATTTAATGTATAAGAATAAAGATAGTTTAAGAATGCACTATACTTATTCAATAAAGCAGTCGCAGATTCTTGGAAATGCTTGAGTATTCTTTGACCGACCGGTAAACCATTTAGCTCATTTGGCCCATACCCTTTTGAGCTCAAACATTCAGCTAGAGTCTTTTTGGTCCATAAAAAATAAAATTTCACCCACATTCACACATTTTAGTTTTACCCGTTGGATAAATTTTTCAATAAAATACAGCTAAAATTACCCATTTTTACATAAACGGGTTGCAATTGATACCTATTCCTCATGTGCTCACAAATCCAAATCCAAATCCAAATACACATTCATAACGCAGTATGCCACTGCTTTTGTACTGGACATTATCCAATAAGTGCTGAAATCCCCTACCTACATCGTCTTCTGACTTCAGCACCTTCTACCATATCCAGAAGATCTGCAATAAAGACCATCCTGTTTAAATACGCTATGCGCGACTTTGACCCATTTGACATGTTTCCTATGTGACTTGCTTGAATTTCATCTGTCGATAATTGAATAACCAAGGACTGATTCAATAATTTATTTAGAGGTGCCAATGTATGTGAGGCTGTGAGCAGGTAACTGGTCAAAACGGGTTGTAACATATATGGCAGGTTAGCAACATAAAACACCCTTATATTATAATACCTGCAAGAATGAAGTGAATAATCGACTAAAAGCTCCAAGCAGTAGTCTAGCAACATCAATAATCGACTAAAAGCAGCCGATCTTTCAGCCGTTACAGCACCAACAATAAGAATTAACCATTGGTACCCTTGTTGTTTCCTTGAAATTTCTTGCAGTAGCAGCGATAGATTATATTTATTTGAAGAGAAGTCTCTGTTTTGAAGATTCAATTGCTTGCCAGGTTCCTGATTCCGTTGATGATAGATCCTGATATATCAACAAAGATAGTTAACAAGAAACGAATCTCTGATAAACAATGGTTTTATTTGAAACACCCTGAATTTTTTATATATAAACGAAAACATCTTTTGACTTTCAAAACCTTCTTATAACAACACTATATGTGGTCCCAACTATCATTCATAAGACAATATCTTTTCAAAAACACAAACCGTTTACACAGGTTCACCTTTGACCCATTTTCAAAACATTTAGCACAAAACCATATACATGACAGAATGTTATACTTGTTCTCTAAAACTCTCTTATGCATGAAATTGGGTTAACTTGTGCGTATCATCGCATGAGTTTAGAAATTTACTCGTCTGTCATCTATATACCGTAACATTGACGAGTATCATCCACTATCATCTTCTATTCAACACATTCCTTATCATAATCCTCAGTATGAGTAGTTGAACCTACAAAATATTCGACAGCTAATACGTATGCTTAAAGCTTAGTAAGTAAATGGTTTCAGCTTTACTTTCACGCATATGTTAACATATGATAAGAAACACAACACTTCAACATACATAATCCAACATACAATTGGCTATGTGCTTCACAAATTTTATGTTTTAACAAGTCATATACTACTAATTTATTACTCCTTTATTGCTTGATCCACAAAAGCACAATAATAAACAAAAACTTTACCATGGATCAAAATTAATAATCTTCACACGAAGACATTAAAGCTACCTGTATAGT
>BQNB010025088.1:0-60028 GCA_026074375.1 Tanacetum coccineum
ATAAAGTAACTTGTTTAAAATTTATAAATTAATTATGAGATTATAAAATAGTAGTGACCTTAAATTCGGGTTCTTACAGAGATCCATATGGAGAAGTTCTAAGCATCTAGTCGTTGAGACTATATTCTTAGCTTTGTGACTAGCATGAGCTTGTTTTCCCATATTACAAGCATCACAAAAATGCTGATCAAACTTAAGCTTAGGTAAGTTTCTAACTAATTCCTTAGAGGCCAACGATTGAATGAGACGTATATTTACGTGTCTTAATCTCCTATGCCACAAGGTGGAATTTTCATCAATCGTTGTTAGACAAATTTAATCCTTTGGCTTATTTCCTATTTCATCACATATAAGCTTTTCTTCCTAATACCTCTACCTATGACTTTACCATCCTTAGTGATTTCACTATCATGTTTAGAGAAAGTTACTCTACACTTATTGTCACATATTTGTCCTATACTTAGCAAATTAAATCCTATGTTATCAACATGTTCTACATTATCTATTTGAGAGAGTAATTAGAAATCGTACCTTTTCTAATGATGTTACCGCGAAGATTACTACCAAAAATGACGCTACCTCCATTGTATGCCTTGTAAGTGGAGAAGAGCTTTAGGTTGCCCGTCATATGTTTAGAGCATCCGCTATCCTTGATACATTCGTTGGGCTCGAAGTCAACTCCAAGGCATATCTATTTATATAAGACAATAACTTAAACATTGGTCCCCAATATCTCATGGGTCCAAAGTTGTTAGTGCCAAACATCCCTTGCATTTGATGCAATTGGTTGGGATGTGAGAATGGAAGACACATTTCACACGACATGTAACTTTGACGTGAAAAGTTTTTCCAAGTTACGGGAAATCTATGAGGTTGGTTTTGTCGACCAACATGTCTTATTGATTGTGGTGTTTTAGAATGAGGATAATTATTATTACCTTTTCTAGGAGTTGGAGTTTTTGACCTAAAGTTTGGTTTCGAAAATCCAACTCTGGGTTTTGACAATGGATTATAGAATTGTTTAATTCATTGTCACTAGCAACGGGAACTTTGGCTTTGTTTACAATTATATGTTTTGGTCTAGGACCCAAAATGGATTTTTGAAAAGACATAGTTTTCTCAGATCCAGACGTTGCTGGTGGCGGTCCCATAATTATTTTGGTGGCCGCCTGGTCAATTAGGGGGGCGCCCATATTTATGGGACCTCCATCAGAATGCGCCTTTTTCTGAGCTTTCACAAATTTTATTTCCTTAGTTCCACTAGATGATGCTTCAAATAAATTAAACCCTAAACTTAATTTATCACCGGAGGGTTTTTGATTTCATAACATTTCATTTAAGCAATATGTACTCTTTTTAAATTTGTTTAATCTAGTGGATTCTTCTTTGAGCTTTTCATTCTCAATTTTAAGTGCATGACACTTTGCACAATCGAGATCAACTCCCTTGTTTTTCTTGAGTATGGACAATTTATCTTTTAATTTTATAAGCTCATTTTCTAGACTATTTCTAGTAGCTTTTAACCTTTTGTTCTTAGTGATTATCTTTAGACTCATTTTGCATAATTTATCATATCCATTGTCTAAAGCTAAATCATCAATTGATGAATTTTCATCACTAAAGTAGGAGGATTCATAACATACCTCACTTGTTGCATAAGCTACAAGACACGTTTCATCTTTGACCTTCTCATCATCTTCTTCACCGCTATCGCTCCAAGAGCCTCCGACAAAAGCTCTTTGGTTATTATCTTTCGGTGGTTTTGGACATTCTCCAATAAGATGATTTGGATCGCCTCATCTAAAGCATTTTCTATCACTTTTACCATTCTTGTCATCATGGCTTCTTTGGAACGTCTTTTTGTCGTTCCGAGGTTGCCTCACGAATCTACCTCTTCTTTTAAAGAACTTCTTGAAGTCTCTTACCGCCATGGCATACTCTTCGTCTTCACTACCAGAAGTCGAACAATCTTCATCACTAGATTCTCTCTTATCCTTTAAAGCAATAGATTTCCTTTCAACTTTTTCTTTGACTATTTCAGAATCTTTCTTGATGATCATTTCATAAACTTTGAGGTTCCCAATAAGTTCATCAAGAGATAGTGACGTTAAGTCTTTCGACTCTTCAATCGCCGTGACCTTTGCTCTCCATTTAGGATGTAGAGCCCTAAGAAACTTCCTTACATAGTTCTTACTAGAATAACCTTCATCAAGAGCTTTAAGACTAGTAATAATATTATTAAATCTAGCAAAAGCACTATCTATAGATTCGTCTTCGGAAATGACGAATTGTTCATATTGTTGAACCAAAAGGTCAATCTTATTATCTTTGACTTGGCTATTACCTTGATGGGTGATTAACAAAGTTTTCCAAATTTCTTTTGCCGTGTTACACATGAAAATTCTTTCATATTCTTTTCTTGGCAAAGCATTATAAATAACCATTTTGGCTTCATTATTTTTTGCAAGTCTCTTTTTGAGATCATCAGTTTGTTTTTTAAAAGGGATAACCTCATCTAATTTGGTTTCCAGATTTTGTACAATAGGTTGAAAATCACCATTGGTAATAACATGCCAAAGATCTAGTTCTTTTGATTTAACATATGTCTTGTTGATCCCAAACCTAGATTGATTCCTTAGGTTGTCTAAGGTTAAATTACCGTGGATAAATCCAAGATAACTTGTTGTAGAAACTTTGTGTATATATTAAAGTGTATGCGGAATCTACACCTTAATACTCTAGAAGTAAAATCAATAAAACATTAATCTTTAACAAACAAAGATATAACCAAATGCTCCAATATTATTAGATCAATAATACGAGTACTCTTAACTTAGTACTAGGGTTACAACCTTGAAGCTTTTCTCTTAATCGACTTTGACAACTATGAAAACTGATGATGCTGTGATATGATTGTGTGATGTGATATCTCAACTAATGCCCTTGTAGATCCTAATTCAATATAGATCTTTCTAGCCTGTTAAGGGTTGTAGCCAATATGGATAGTTCCACACAAACTACAGGAGAAACAATGACTATGAACACTATAAGTTATGCGAAAACTAACTTATAATGCTAAGAAGAACAATGAATATTAATAACTTTCACTTTGTATTAATCTTCTAAAAAGATTATAGATTACTAACTATGAGATTGAGAGATGTGATGAGATGGATATCTTCTCTAATGCCATAGGGTTCCTTTTATACACCAAGGATAAACCCTAACAGACTTACAAAACGCGTAGAAGATAATGCATATTTTTTCCTATAATATCTCAAGCATATCTCTTAACGGTACTAACTATAAATGTACTAACTACTTTTTGTACTGGCATTATAACTATTTCTAAACAGTACTAACTATAACTGTCGGTACGAACTTTATAACTAACGGTACTAAGTTAGGAAAACATAATTCCCAACAATCCTCCCCTAAATATGATTGTTCAACTTGTTTAACTTCATGTTTCCTCAGTTTACTCTTCTTGATCTCTTGGAGGATGTATCCAAACACTCTGTCAAATCTTGATCTGATCTTTGATGATTTTGACATCTTCAGCTATCCCTCTTTATCAGCAACTTGTCTTCTCAGCAACACAACAACATCCAACTAAGTTGGCTTTGTAGTTTTTGGCAAACTACCAACCATTAACGAATTTGATGTTCCTTTACCAGTAGCCATTTGCTCTGGGATAGCCAAAATCTTCATTGTAAACAAACAAGGTGAATTGAGACCCTTATCGTTTTATAGTAAAACTAGTCAACTATCAACGGAATTTGATTTGTCTCTTTACCAAAAAACATGTTTGTCTTTTGGACTAGTCGGAATGCATCATTCCCATAACATGGTGCATTGATAATCCTACAGTTTTTTGCATCTCTTCTACTGTTGTAGCTTGTTAACAGATTTGATTGTCTTTACCGGAACTATTTGAATCCTGGGATAGCCAACCTCTTACTGTGAAGCAGGTGAGTTGAGAAACCAACAATTTTGGTAAATTGTCAACCATAAACGGATTTGAGAAGTCTTTACCATAAGCCATTTGCTTATGGACTAGTCAGTTCTTATGTCTGTTAAACATGGTGAACTGATGACCATTTGTTGTGTGGTTTTGAAACCAACACTCAAAGATCCTTCTAATTTCCATCAGAGTTTTTAGGTTCCAATTCTGCAATTAACTTCTTGACAAATCTAATCAATTCCAATGCCATAGTATTGTCTTCTTTAGATTCTAATTTTAATTCTAGCATTTGCACCAGTACTTTCTTTCTTAAAGGATACTGTTTCTCAACAAGCATATGAATGACTAATCCTTCATCAGTCATTAGAGTATGTAACACTGAAGAACGATGTAGCTTCCAGCTTACTACATTCCAATCCTGCTGTGAGTTCCAAAACTTATCTTCATCACTTGGATTGAACATTATCATTAAGTCTACCCAAAAGTACTCTTAGTCAAAACCTTTAGGTATTCATCTATTATCTGTCAATCACATGTTGATATACAACATTCAAATCATCTCTATCAAATATGGAAAGCGCCTTCACCAGGGTACTAAAATATCTCCTTTGTCCACTGCTTCTAATCACCACATTTAGACTAATCTCTTCTAATCCTTTAGTTTCATGAAACCGTGGTTTAATTCTAAGATACTCAGTTTTCCATTCTATGATAGGATACTTCTTGTCAAGTATTTCATAATCCACCTCCTTGTCCTCATCTGGAGCTATTGTTAAAACCATAATTCATAGCTCATTCATTCTCATTATCACGTTCAGTATTTATCATCCTGAGATGTTATCTTGTCTGAATCTTCTTTTCCTTGACTTCATCTTTTTTCGAGTGCCAAGTTTTCTCTTTCTGGGTACTTTCTTCTTCTTTTCTTTCCTCTTTAATACTATCATCCTTCTTTGTACCAGTAGCTTTCTTGTTTATATCTTTTCATTATCCGTATCCTCAGCAGAAATGAGAACCTATAGCATATAAAGTTCTTCATAGGATCTTTTTTCCTTTTCATACAAGACTTGTATTTTTTAAAAATTTTAGGTCTATCAAATCTGAATGCTTCTTTCCTACAACATGCTTCTATATTTCTTCTATTTGCGTTTCTTAGTGAGTCTTGTAGGTGGTATACTGTCTAATTTCAGCAGCTCTTGGTTGTGTAAGAAATTCCTTTGTGACATCATTGTATACATAAAGTAACTTGGCATATCTCTTCAATAGTAAATTTATCTACTTTATTTTCTTGAAGCTTTGCAACTAGAATGATATCAGCTTCAATTCTAGCCTGGATATCATCATAATCCCTTATAAGTGCAGCCTTTGTAGCTTCCTCTTTAGCCAACTTTTTCTTTTCCTCTTTTGTTTCCCATTCCTCTTGAACCCTTCTGGCTATTTCTTCATCATTAGCAAGCTGAGCAAACTTTCTTTCAGCTTCATCAACCCCTTCTGATTTAGCCTCTGACTCAGCTTCTTCCATAATAACTTTCTTGCCTTTATCTTTAGGATCAATCTTAAGAAGAGGCTTCAATGTTAACATTGATCTTATTGATGTAGGCCTTGGTCTATCAGCGTCTTCAGCATCTTTAATCTCAACTCCTTTTTGCTTAGCCTTATTTTGGCTCAAGGATACCAAAAACTCAGCAATGGTTTCATCATCTCCAAAAACTATTGGAGTAGCTGTTGGAGTAGCATTTTCATCTGAATTTCCATTTTTTGGCTCAGCAGTACCTTCATCGAGCTTGTTGGTACTAACATTTAGCTAGTCGGTACTAACTTTTGGCTTGTTGGTACCTTCATCTGGATTGACGGTACTAACTTGATCTTTAGTACTTACTCCCTTTTCATTGTGAGCATCCTCAGTCTCCATGTAATCCAGTGCATCAAGATCATCAAAAGCATCATCAAAAGCTTGATCCTTATGTGCAGTTGGTTTAGATTTGGCAGTTTTCCTCCCCTATTTGGATATAGACTCTTCCTGCATCCACTTTTTCTACATGGATTTCTTCCCTGCCAGTCTTGTCTTCATGGAAACACTCTTCATCCAAGCTTTGTGGTATGTGATCACAGGTCTGGCCTTCTTCTTAAGCTTCTTGAGTTGTGCCTTCAATTCTTTGATTTCTTTAGCTTGAATTGTGACCTGTTTACACAAAGAAACATAAAGATCATATATACTTTGGAGTGTCAGGCCATCCTCATTCCCTAATAGGGATTTATCACTAGATGACTGACCTCCATGATTCCCACCAGAACCCTCTGGATTGGAATAAGAAATAGGGATAGAAGGAGAGGATCTAGGAGATGGGTCAGGCTATGACTCAGGTTGGTCTTCACTTGGGTAAGAAGGAGAGGGTATTGGTTGGGATTTAGATGGTTTTCTGAAGCTTCACTCTCATCCTCTATTAGTTGAACCAACATAGAGTCAAATAATAGTGTGACATTCCCTGAAAAGTTTTTACCCTTTTTAACCATAAATGACAAAACCTTACTAGTCAGGGTATTAATAGGGAAGTGATCTAAAGGGACAGGCACATTCTTTAACTGTTTAGCCAAAAAGACTGAAATAAATCTTGGATACATGACAAACTTTTTCTTTGCATCCAAGTGTCACATCATACCATCAAAAATTAATTTGGAAAAATTGTATTTTTGATTAGTTGCTAAACAAAACACTACTATGGCAATATTAGTGGGAATTTGATCCCAAGAAGTGCTTTTAGAACTTATGCAGTGATTCATGGTATGAAAAAGAAATTTCCATTGAGGTGAAAATAGGGCTTTGTTAAATGTTAAGACAGTTAGGTCCCCCTTATACCCCATTAGCTGAATAGTATCAAATATAGCCTGATTGTTCAAAGTATCTATCCCACCAACATCATCAAAAAGAAGATCACTTCTTATTGATGCCTCTGAGATAGTCACAGGCTTGCCAGCAACTGTGGCGGTAATATACCTAACATTGTTGATTATTTTGGAGTTATCAGACATCCAAAACTGTTCAACAAATGTAGTAAAGACTACAAGACTTACAGTGAGAGCATAGTGAATTGAGCTTCGTGTAAGAAAGTCCATAATCTCATGGAACTCAGCATTCCCATCAATCTTCTCTAAGTAAGCGATCATGTTTTGTTTAGGGCATTATTTAAGAGCGGCCATTCTTGACGAATTGATGGTTGTCGGTGATGAAAAGATTAGGGTTGTTTAGAAGAGAGTGATTAAGAGATATTATGTGAGTAAAGTGTACAATTGAGATGGGTTTATATAGGTTGAACAAACCTAAGATCAAAGAAACCGTTACAATTTACACTTTAGACCCTTGGCGGTATTTTCTCCAATGTCTTTATAGCGGTACAAACTTTACCTGTCGGTACTAACTATAAGCCTATCGGTACTAACTTTTGGCAACCAAAAATTGAACAAGTCTGGCAACAAGAGTTCTTTAGTACCATCGATAGCTCTCTCCAATTACTCTCTGGAACCCAAATAACTCTATGAAAAACATCACTATTGTCAAGATTCTTCTGCTCACAGAACATTTCATACAAACTGTACAACAAATCAACTTGCCTCCCCTTAACTAATGCAGCCTATTGATTGATCATTCCAATGTTAACAATCAAGAAATTGAACCTGCTAACATCAAAAGCTTTGGTTAAAAGATCAGCTACATTGTCATTAGTGTGAATCTTTAGTACCTGGATAAGTTTCTTCTCATAAGCATCCCTAATGAAGTGGTGCCTAATTTCAATATGCTTTGTTTTAGAGTGAAATACTAGATTCTTTACAATGCATATAGTACTCTCATTATCAATGTAGATCTTTGTGTTCATAAAATTGAACCCATAGTCTAACATTTGATTTTGAATCCACAAAACTTTCCCACAACAGTTGGCAGCAGCAACATATTCTCCCTCTGTAGTAGAAGTGGCCAGAATTGTCTGCTTCTTCCATTGCCATGAAATAAGTCTCTTGCCAAGAAATTGACAACCTCTTGTTGTGGATTTCCTGTCAAGATTTGCTCCAACATAGTCACTATATGAGCAAGCTTCTAGGTCAAATGATGACACTCTAGGATACCAAAGGCCCAGTTGGGGTTTGCCCTTAAGGTACATAAAGATTCTCTTCACAGCATTTAGATGGGAGGTCTTTGGAGTTATCTGATACCTAGAACAAGCACAGACTGCAAACATAATATCAGGCCTAGAAGCAGTCAAGTACATTAAAGAGCCAATCATGGATCTATAAAGGTGTACATCTACATCAGTAGCTTCCTCATCCTTGACCGAAGGCTTCTAGGTCTCAATTGGTGTACTAGCAGTCTTTACACTAGCAAAATCAAACTTCTTCAGGATTTTTGCAACATACTTATCCTGACTTATAAAAATGCCATCTTCTTTCTGTTTGACTTGTAATCCAAGAAAGAAGGTGAGCTCTCCCATAGAACTCATCTAAAATCTACTCTTCATTAAAGCCTCAAATTCATCACACCAAGATCTCTTTGTAGAACCAAAAATAATGTCATCCATATAAACTTGGACTAATATGATATCATTTTTGTCCTTCTTAATAAAAAGAGTCTTGTCAATAGTTGGTATGTGTTTAAATACACATACCATTTTCCATTGAAAACGGACTTAAATGACCAAAAAACATACCAAAAATACATTTTATTTGTACGTTTTGCATTTGTATTGTGCAGGTAACGGATATCTAAGAAAAGGACAAAAACCAAGTCAAGACGGACAAAACCGAGCATGAAATGGAAAAGCGTGAGAAGTCAAAGTCAAAGTCAACCTGACAAAGTCAAAGTCAAAGACGATGCCGACGTCGAAGAAATACTTAATGGGCCAACCCCACCATTTTCCATTAAGATATTTATACTAAAACTTATAAGACTTAAGTCTTATAAAAAGCCCAATGTCAAAATCTAAAACCCTTATATAACGCTGGCCCAAATATAAGCCAATGAGGCCTAATACACCTTTAACACCTGTTAAGCCAAACCCCTTTTATCACCTTACACCGTTAGTCCTTCAAGGACAAACATTGTTAGTCCTTGAGGACTAACAATGTAAACACCATACAACCTCAAGGGCAAATCTTGCCAAACCCACTATCACTTTTACCCCTTAAACCCTTAAACTCCTTTACACCCATGGTCCCTTTTCCCTAACCCCGTTACCCTGCTCAAAATAAAATAAACCAAAACCCTTCCCGCCTAAACCCATCACCATCACCACCCACGTGCTACTCTTCCTCTGTCACTCTCACCCTCTTCCCCAAATGAACCCCACATCCTATAAGCTTCCAAGCCACCTTGGCAATCCCTAACATCCCCATTCGTCAAAGGAAAGAGCCAAAAAATGGATGGTTGGGATCATTGAACTTGGAGGGCAAGAATATTGAAGGGCTAGGATGATACTTTGAGGTCTCTCACATAACAAACACAACAAGCACAACTCTACTGTTTATTTAAAGAAGAATGAAGACAGAAGACAATCTATCTAGGAGTAGTATAACGAGGAGTAGTGTAGTTTTTAGTGTAATTTACTTTTTAATGTTATGTCTTTAAATTTCAGTTTTATTTACTTACAAGTCTTGTAACACTTTATGTTTTTAATGAAGATTTCAAGTTTTTAAGTTATCTCAAAATTCTGTCCTTTAAGTTTTCTTATGCACTTAAGCTTTGAAGTAGTTCACAAGTAATTTCTATAAGCCTTTTTAAGCTTATAAACCTGTTAAACTCATAAAAGCTTTTACAATAGCTTTTTATGAGTTTACTTTTTCATAGAATCAAAAATTCTGTTTTCAAGATCATTGGAGCATGATAAATTCAGGATGGCCATAGTTTTAGAGCTTCAATGGAAGCAATAGGTTGTTTGTGTGTGTTCAAATTTAGTCAAGAAGCTAAAGGAACTTGTAAGTTCCTTAATTTCCATTTTCTAGCTATTTCACTGTAGCACTGCTTATTCTTGCTTATTCTGCTTTATTTACCTTATTGTCTGCTTTCCTATAGTTATTAATGATGTCTTTTGCATTATAAAGTTTGCTTGTTGTTTTATTTCTCTTGTTTCTTGTTCCTTATAAAAATCTGTCTTAACATAGCTTGTTACTGTTTGATTAACATTCTTGCTTATAAGTGCTAATTTCCTGTTGCCAAGTGCTTATTTGATCTTAATTTAAGTTAATTTATATCTGTTGTTATTAAACTTAGCCCAATTCAACTTATTATTGTTAAAAATTACAAATTCAGTACTTAAAGGAGTGTTTGGGGTAATGGCTCAAAATGGGTCAAATGGTGTTCAAACCTTCTTTTGTCACTCAAATCAATTTGTACAAGCTCCAAATTTGAATTAAAGATAGTTTTAATTAGCTTAGAGTTATTTTTGTCAAGTTTTTAAGTTGAGTTATCATATAGGCAAGAATGCAGGTTATTGGCTTTCTCAATAAGTTCTTTTGACAAATTTACCTAAAGTCTCACTTGAGTTGTGCAAAGTAAGTTAGATATGCATTAGTTTCCATTTGAATTAAGTTTGTAGTATAGGAATGTTTCTTTTTACTTCTTAGCTCAAGTCTGGCAAGGGAGTTCTCAAATGTCCTCATAAGCAGACCCTGTGTGGTTTATTCCTAGCTTAAGTTTGATTAAAGTCTGCTTAATTTAGCTAAATACTGTCTAATCCAAGTCTGTTTTTAGTCTTTAAATTGTCTTAAGTTGTTAGAGTCTTAAAGAAAATTTGCAAGTAGTCATTTAATTTCCAAAGGTCCAAAAATATAGTTGAGTGCACTGTCTTTTCCAAGCTGTCTTTTCTAGTTCATTTCTTACCCATTTTTCGTAGTTCCAGCTTCTTTCAGTTCTTTGAGCATCTAAGTTTATCTGTTTTTAACTTTTATCTTTTATCATTTGCTTATTAGTTCTTAATTTTAGCCTAAAGATAGTGGTTTAGCTTGTTTTCCTGTTTTAGAGTGTTTTTGTCTTTTAGCTTATAGATGTTTTTCAGCTATTGTGATTTGCTTATGCCTAGTCTTTTGAACTCATTAAGTCTAGGTATAGGTATATTTCAGCTTATTTGCTTTCCCTCTGCTTATTGTGGCTTAAAGAGCCAAAACAGTTTAGGCTTAAAGCCTTAGAGCCTTTTTAAGTGAATCTGTCAGCTTATAAGTGCTTTTTCCCAGCTTATTTTTACTTTTCATAAAAAGTTGTAGTTAAGATAAATGCTTATTTTTATGTCCTTATTAAGTTTTTGTTAAAAGTTTTCAAAAAAAATGTTTTCAAAAAGGGAAGGCATGTGGGTCGAACCCATGACCTCCCCCTTAGATAGCAAGCACCTCACACACGCACACACAAACCAACTGCCCTAGGGTCTTTTTCAGGTTATAGTTTGCATTATTAATTATTAATAGTCATTTTTCAGTTTTGCTTATTATTGCTTTTAGCTTATTAACTGTTTATTTGTTCAACACTTTTTCAAATTTATATTTTTTCTGCATTCCTTATAAGTCAAAGTATTTTTCAGCATTTTTCCAGAATTTTTATAAGTAGTTTACTATTTTTAATCATTTAATTTCATTAAAACTGTTTTTAAATCATAATAAATAAAATAAAAGTAAAAAAATATAATTTTTTTAATTTTCTTTTATCATTTAAGACCTAGGAAAAATAAATTTGCATTCGTAGGGTTAAAATTTTACAATTTGGTTTTTTAAAGAACGGGTTTAAAATCCCGTTCTCGTTTTCGCGTTTTAACTTTAATTACCTTTGTTTTTATGTTCCCGTAGACTTAGGATTTTCTTTCCCATGCCTTACTTATGATTCCCGTAGTATTAGGATTTATTTAATTGCTTTATTTTGCTTCCCGTAGATTTTTAAGTTATTTCCGTTGCCTTTATTGCTTTCCCGTAGTATTATGTTTAAATTATCGAGCCTTTTTATGTTTTTCCCGTATAATTTAGAATCCAAATCAAATCCTTTATCATTCAAGCATCCAAAAGTCAAACCAAAAACGTAACCTTCAATTTTACACCTCGTTGGGAGAACAACCCGGGAATCACTTTCCCGAAATCATTTATATCATACCCGTGAGTTTGTTGACCTTTTTCCTAAAGGGTTAACTAGGTTGACTCGCGGGGATCCTATATTTGATATTTTCTATACTATTTGAAATATAATAATTACCCCTAAAAAGGTGATTGTCAATAGTTTATCTTCTGTATCCACTCTTCAACAAGAAAGTAGATAAAGTAGCATACCAGGCTCTAGGAGCTTGGTGTAAACCATAGAGAGCTTTCACAACTTTGTAGACCTTCTAAGGACACTTAGGATCTACAAAACCTGGAGGTTGAGATACATATACCTCCTCTTCAATTGTGCCATAATGGAAGGCACTCTTCACATCCATCTGATAGACTATGAATCCCATATAAGAAGCAAAGGCCAAAAAGATCCTAATGGCTTCAATCCTAGCCACAGGAGCAAAAACCTCATCATAGTTTATCCCTTCCTCTTGCCATGTCCCTGGGCAACCAACCTTGCCTTATTTCTAACCACAACACCTCTTTTATCCTTCTTATTTCTGTAAACCCATTTTGTCCCAATTGCCTTCTTCCCATGAGGCAAATCTACAAGAATCCAAACTTTCTGAATTTTGAATTGCAGTAATTCTTCTTGCATAGCATAAATCCAACTTTCATCTTCAAGTGCTTCAGATATCTTCTTGGGTTCATTTTGAGACAAGAAACAAGCAAATAAACAATGTTGGAAGTCATTATGATTATTTCTTCTCTGCTTTTGAATATAACTTACAAAAGCATGGGCTCCAGAACTTTTGTTCACTTTGCTCCTTGTTTGAACTGCTGATTTTGGATCTCCAAGAATTTGAGTTGAAGGATGAACAGAGTGAATCCTTGATGTGGGAATAGGACTAACATTCACAATAGTTTCTAAATTTATAAAGTCAGCCACTGCACCCTCATCGTCATAAGATGCATTGGTAAAAATACCATCATTAGGATTGTCATAACTATCCTCAAGAGCAGGTATTTGATTATCATCTTGGTCAGAATTAGTTAGATCAGTGTAGGATAGTCCACCAGAAGGATTGACAGTACTAACTGGTATGCTAGCGGTATTAACTGTGTTAGTACTACTAGCTCTAGTAGCTCCTGCTTGAAGAAGCAAATCCTGAGTATCTTGGGCAAACTCCTTTCTAAGAGCTTCAGCTGCATTATTAGCTTCCTTTTCTTGACTTTTAAGCCTTTCAAGCTCTTCTTCAATCTCATGGAAATCATGGCCACTTGCCATTTCAAGTCCATCTCTTCTAAATCAAACTCATCAAGCTGCTCCAGATCTTCATGATCCAGATGTGGACCACTGGATTGATTAGCAAAGAATGCAGTAACATGATTTCATCAGTGTATGATGAAGAGGTTTTCCCTTTGTGAGTGGTACCAAAAGGAGTAAAAAACCCATTGCAGTACTAAATCATTAGTATGCTCTATTGCTTTCAGAAGAAAACCCAAAAGGCGCTTCTTTGCACTAGAAGATGATCCAGTAGAGCCTTTAATATCAGATCTCAAAGACTCTAAGATTTGTTTAGAGATCATCAATCTAAGATTATCCACTCCTGGGGGGGGGGGGTGGGGGGGCGGGGCCTTGGTCCTCATAACTAAGGATACTTGGGACCAAGAAGATGGTAAAGACCTAAGAAACTTCTGATTGGCATCTTTAGTGGAGACACCTGCACCATGAATCTCAAGTTTACTCAGAAGACTCTGAAACCTGTCATAACCTTTGTGCAATCCTGCTGAGTTGGATACAGAAAAGCCTTCAAACTGTTGCTTTAAAATGTATTTCTGCATCTTCTTTGATTTATCATTGCCACCAAATCTGATTTGATTGCCATCCACGTATCTTTAGAGGATAGTCATCTTGTGAAATTTTGCCAAATAGTCTTCTGATAAATCCATAAGCAAGGTGGTCCTTGCCTTTCTTTCTCTTTCTCTAGCTAAAATTTCTTTAACAGTTTTAGGAGGCAGAACCTTTATTACTTCATTTGTATCTGTTGAAACACATACAGGACCATTTCCCTTTTGTATGACTTCCCATATAGGATATGTTAGCCTTAATTTATGGTGTCGATACAAGAAGTAGCGAGTCACTCCTATTGATGGTGCTTCGATCTTTAATTAGTTAGTGTTGTTATAGTGAAAGTATCGAAGTAGCTCGATAGTTAATCTAATATCTGTATATGTTCGGGTTTAATCTCCTACAGCAAATCCGAGACCGGGTCCGAGTTATAATATCGCGTCATCACTTTTAAAGTGTCGGGGTATATAATGATACTTTTACATTGGAAAAACGTAAGTGGTTTCATTCTAAATAATTTATTTTCCTAATCCTCCCATCATCTCTCTCTCTCTCTCTTTTTTCTCTCTCTAGAAACAATCCTTACTTTCTCTTTACTAGTTCTAAATTTCGTGATCGATTGTATGAAGTGAAGTGATAACGGGGATCTTCAATTGGCATCCAGGCTACGTGTGGATTCGTGGGTTGATTCGTGTGGCCTAAACAGAACAATATTCGTGGCTTTTTTGTGAAAAAAATACCCTAGGCCTCAATTTTTTTTGGGTCGAATGGTTTTTTAATCTTGATCTTCTCTTGTTCTAAAATCAAAGAGGCTAGGTTGTATCAAATTTCTGTGTTATACAAGCTCCAGTTCGATAAATAAGCTTTTTAAGAGTTGGTGTTCTTCGTGGAGAGTTGCTTCATTTTAATGATCCATGAAGAAATTGATGTTATTGGAAGCTTAATCTTAATATGCCATCCTAGTGTTACATGTTATAGCTTAGATTCGTGGTTAAAAGGATCCATTTGAGGTAACCTTGCTCAATTCGTCCTTATGTTCTAAGTGGAGAGTTGAATATAATATGATATTCAAAGTGGCGGTTTGAGAAAAGGTAGGGACAAGATCCACGATTTAAGGAGATAGTCAACAGTGGTTTGTTGACCACAGTGGTGAGTTGCTAAACGGCGAGTTGCTAAACAGCGATTTGCTAAACATCGAGTTGCTAAACGGCGAGTTGCTAAACGGCGAGTTGCTAAACAGTGAGTTGCTAAACAGCGAGTTGCTAAACAGCGAGTTGCTAAACAGCGAGTTGCTAAACAGCGAGTTACCAAACAGCGATTTAAGTATTTTATTAGGGCAGCGAGTTGTCAAAAAAAGCAGCGGTTTGATTACATGGCGGTTTGCTTACACTAGCAGCGGTTTGATTTAAAAAAAAGTTGAGTAATATGTAATTTTTAATTGGCTCCCCTTATAACTTAGTTTTACATCAATTTAAATTTTGTTAATTAGGTAAAAAAAAAAATTTTTTCCGTCGACACTTTTTAGCGGGACACTTTTTTTCGTGAAAAATTAAGTAAAATAAAAAAAATTTCTATAGCATTTTTAGCTTATTTTTACACCAAATTTAGATTTTGGTAATAAGGTAAATTTTTTTTTTCTTTCATAATCCAACTGCGCCGAATTCCAAACAAATCATCAAACCATAAGCCAAAACCAAAACCATCAACAAGGACTTAAACTGCATTAATCATACAAGAAACAAACCTCAACAAACAATCGATTATTCATTCACGGTTTTCTATTGATTTTGTAAAATCCCGTTAAATCATTTATCGGTTTTAATCATAGACGTGTAAAATCCCGTGAACGTGAATTGCATACATAACCACAATTTCAATCACATCATATCCACTTAAGATCCAACAAAATCTTCACACTTCATAATTCACGATAAAATGGGAACAAAGGTTACTTCATCTTCGGGTTCAGTTTTAAAGGAAACAGAGATACAGAAACTGCAGATGCAAGCAAAGATTTTCAAAGAAAACTCCTTGAACAAATTAAAATGCAACTTAAATCAAACACACATCAACTTCTGAAAGACTGAGTATATTGTATCAACAAGCTTTTGCACAACTCTTTGGTGATAGTGTCAGAACCTTCACGTTTCAGTTATCTCAACACATGAATAACTTAGAAACACTTCTCAATGCAGAAACACTTCACGAGATGGATTCCAAATCCGCTCTAAGTGTGATCAAAGTACAGTTTGAAAGGTTCATTAACTCTGACTTGTTAAAGCCTCTCGATATTTATTCAAGATCTTTTTCATCAGATCGAGAAGTAAGAGAAAACTTTAGAGATTACACTAAAATGACAGTTCAAACATTCAGGAAAAACATCTATCCAGAACATGAACTCCATGGAGCCAATGTATAATAGAAGAGCAAGTCATGAGCAAGAGCTTAGATACGTTGAAAAAGTTGAGTGAAAGGACGTCTGCAGATTCAACTGTGCAAGGTTCAAGAGGTTCAATCATCGGTTACAAGTTCAGAGATGAAACAAGCTTGGGTATTGTATCAGATGAAGGGATTGATAAGCGAATTGGAAGCACTTTAGGTTTCCTGTGCAAAGATTCATGAAGTCTACAGCAGAATCAAGTTCTACGCTACGACATTGTAACAGTGTACAAAACAAGGCATGCAAAAGAATGTGTTTGCAATGAAAGACCAAACATTCTGAGAACATGCTGCAGGAATGTGCTGCTGAGGTATGCGCTTGCTAATTTAATTGCTAATTTGACTCTTGATACGGAGGAAAACAAAACGGTATTAAAGCAATTAAAGAAAGCAAACGCATCATTAAACTCAAGAATTAAAGAGTGAAAAACTAACCTTGATGAGTCTAGATAGGGGCTCTGGGGAGGCTAATAGCAAGTCGGGATGTTGTATGATTGCACTTCAGACCAAACAGACTGAGCTTGAGTAGTACACGCCCTTAATGAGAACGAGTGATTATAAAATATTCAAACAAAGTTAAATGAACACTCTAGGTACTAATAGCTTTAAAGAAACGACATTGACATACAAGAGGGTTTAAAAACTAAAGCCTATGAAATTTCAGTTGTCAATCAGAAACACAATGAGCTAGTTCAAAAAGAGGTCTGTTAACTAGGGGTAAATTTGATGGTAATCAAAGAGAAAGTAAGGTTATTTCGGATTTAACGTTAAGGAAGGAAAAGACTTTGACACGATGATTGAAATGGGACAAAAACAAATAAAGTTTTTAAATGAAATTATTTATAAACGCAATCAGTCAATTTCAGACCATTCACATGTTCGGCACCTAAATGCGCACAGTATAATGGTTAGATCATCCTTTGTAAATCCAAAGTACATCAAGATTAGATCAATCTGAAAAGACTAGGTTGTATGAGATCCTATATGATACTTCTGATCCCGCAAAACATGATTTTGTCCCATGGGGAAGAGACAGGTGAATATTGAAAAGGAGAGTAGATCAAAATTGGATAAGACAAAGTGAAACCATATGATTAACATATCAAAACAGTTCTTTATGAACTTTCAAACCTACCATCCAAAAACCTATCTTGATAGTTGAAACGCGCTAAACGTTAGGAAGACAATGTGGAGAAAAAATCGTTTAACAGAACAAAACCAAACATTGCTAAAAAACGTGTCCTTTCTACCCGTTTCTAAATCCATTAGTAAAAGTAGACAAGTTTATAACGAAATGACAAACAACTTTAATCATTTTAGAAAATTTGTAAACAAGCTTGGTCTAATCTACTAATAGTGCATTTCTCTACACACCAACTGTAAGAGTATGAAGGTTTTGATCATACGTTATTAATGCCTCTCAAACAAAAAACTATACTGGACAGTCATTGTTTGTGTTCATGAACTAAAAAGAGAAAATGCATGACGATTTGGAGTACGGTAAATCCTTGAAAGGAGATTGACGAACTTGAATCAGACAAGGCTGATTTTTTCAAACATATATGATCTACTTCTCGAAGAGTGTGTGTCTAAAGATGTTACATATTCGTATTTGCATTCTCTGTCTGATTTAAATGCTAATACTGAATTGCAATGCTTATATCTTCATAAAGTCAAAGAATGTGAATGTCTTGCACAAAAGCTGTCGAAACAAACTGAATCTGTTAACAACGAAGTTCATAATAAGCTTTTAAAGAGTTTTGCTAAACTTGAAAAACACTCGATTTCTCTTGAACTTTCTTTACAACATTGTAAAGAACAGATGAAAAACAACACAGTTTGCAAAGAAAAGGCTTCAAATGTATTTCGAAAAGAACGTGAACAATATCATGAAATACAATATTTGGAAAGCCTTCTAAATGCATGACAAGAACATGGTGAAAAATGAGTTAAAGAAACTCATTCTGGTAACAAAGAAAGTCTATGGAAATCAGTTGATTAAACCATCTATTGTTCGACAACCACAATGCTCAACGGATTCCAATAAAACCTTGAGTTTTAGGGAAAACCGACTCCTTTTTCAATTCTCCTGAAATGAGACGTTTTCAATGTATAAGTCCGGTAATAAACTCTAATGGCGGCGGATAGTTTGTTTTAAAACCAGTCACTCAACAGATTTGCCTCGAATAGAAACCAAGCGGTCGAAACTCACAAATATGCTTTAAACCAGGATTGTATCGAATGCCTCCACCACAACACAACTTAGAACACCACAGTGCTGCCTCATGCTTTTGGGAAATACTAATCCTTCACATGTCTAAATCTTCAGGAGATAATTCTATACTAGTGTTAGCAGACCACAGCTTAGTGATATTAGTTAAAAAGATAAGGTCGTGCCAAACAATAGTCAAGTGAAGTTTCAAAAGAAGGAAGTAGAAGACCATCATAGGATTTCTAGTATTTCTAAGAAAACAAAGTCTGTAACTACGTGTAATGACAGTTCAAACTCCAGAACTTCGAATGAAAATGCTGTTTGTGCTGAATGTGGAACATGTGTGTTTAATTCTAATCATGATGCTTGTGTTTCTAGTACAGAAAGACGTGGATGCTAGAACTAAGAAGCCTATGTATTGGCCTATAGTGCTAGTAAACCCAAGAGAAAAGCGAACATATCTGTGAACACCCCATAGAAAACAGTTGCATCAGATACCTCTATTCAGAAATCAAGAGTTACTACAAGGAGTGTATGAGAATACAAATCAGGTATGGAAATGTGGGATAGCCTAAGAGATTGTACATCAGGTTATCATGGACATAAAGCCACTTAGCGACTAAAAAAGATATGGACTGCTAAGATTAGAAGATGATGAATCAACAAGTATTAGTCCCACTATAGACATTGTCTCTAGGATAACTAATGTCTTGAAGATTTCAAATTCCTTAGGATCCAATTTGTCCAATGTTCATCGTCCTCTAATTCTTTATAGATTTGATAAACTCATCCTATTCATTGTTGACTCTGGATGCACAAAGCACATGACGGGCAATCTCAAGCTGTTGTGTAATTTTGTAGAGAAATTTCTGGGTACTGTTCGTTTTGGAAATGATCAATTTGCTCCAATTCTGGTTATGAGATCTGATTCAGGAAATGTCATGATCAAACAGGTTTATTACGTCGAAGGCCTCAATCACAATCTTTTCTCGGTTGGTCAATTCTGTGATGCGGATTTGGAGGTTGCTTTCAGGAAATCTACTTGTTTTGTGAGAGATCTTCAGGGAAATGATTTACTAACTGGTAATCATGGATCTGATCTCTACACAATATCTCTTCAAGAAACAACTTCATCAACTCCAATCTGTTTCATGGCTAAAGCTTCACCAACTCAAGCATGGTTATGGCATCGAAGACTTTCTCATCTTAACTTCGATTACATCACCTTACTATCAAAGAAAGATATTGTGACAGGCTTACCTAAGTTGACATTTGTCATAGGATCAACTTTGTCGTTTGTGGAATATGAGTAACAGCAAAAGAAGGCTCATTAAGTCAAAAGCTGTTCCAAGTTCCAAAGGAAGGCTGAATTTGCTTCACATGGACTTATGTGGTCCAATGCGAGTTGCAAGCATAAATGGGAAGAAGTATATTCTGGTGATTGTTGATGACTATTCAAGATACACTTGGACTCTTTTTCTACGATCCAAGGATGAAACACCAGAAGTTCTCAAAGACTTTCTCACGATGATTCAAATAATCTTCAAGCTCAAGGTATTTCTATCCGTTACTGACAGAGGCACGGTATTCTTGAACAAGGGACACCCATGCTTATTTCAAAGAAGAAGGCATTGAACATCAAACTTCCACTCCTCGAACACCTGAACAGAATGGCGTTGTCGAAAGACGGAACCGTACTCTTGTTGAGGCTGCTCGAACGATGCTTTCAGCTTCTAAGCTTCCATTATCATTCTGGGCTGAAGCAGTTGCAACCGCATGCTATACTCAGAACAGATCAATCATCATATCCACTCATGGAAAGACGACATATCACATCATAAATGACAGGAAACCTTCAATAAAACATCTTCACATCTTTGGTTGCATTTGTTACATAACTAGAGATGGGGAAAATCTGGATAAGATGAAAGAAAAAGGGGATCCATGTGTCATGGTGGGATATTCTACTCAGTCGAAGGGATATCGTGTTTACAACAAGAGAACACGCTTAATAGTTGAGTCCATTCATATCAAGTTTGATGAAATCAAAGAAATGATGTCTGATCACAACAGTTCAGACCTCGCACCACAACGACAGAGATGTGTCTGTGAAAATGTCTCTTTAGGCCTCGTTCCTCAAGGAAGAATGGCGTCAGATTATGGACATACTCTGACCCATGCCCCCAAGACAAAATGTTGTTCCTACAGCGAGAGACAGAATTCTGTCACCAAACACGGGTTGGAATTTCTCTTCACTCCTTTACTTGAAGAATATTACAATCCAGCACACGGTCATGCTGAGGACAACAACAATGATCAAGCACCGAATGCATCATTTCAAGAAGATGAATTTATCAATATTTTTGTACTCGGGTACAAGAAACTGGTGAGTCTTCCTCATGGCAACATTGATATACGTTGAGCAATTCATTTCAACCTACAAAGTCATGATTACCGATGGACTAGAGATCATCTTTTAAAACAAGTTCGTGGAAATCCAAACCATGCCATTCAAACAAGACGACAGCTTGCCACGATCCTGAAATGTGTTATGTTCGTGCTCACGGTGAGTATTGTTGAACCGAAGAACATTAAGGAGGCAATGGTGATTCTGCATGGATTCGAAGCAATGCAGGATGTAACTTTCATCAGTTCGACAGACTAAACGTCTGGGAACTCGTCGGACAAACCATTTGGCAAGATGGTTATTAAGCTAAAGTGGTTATGAAGAAAACAAAAAGGATGAAGATCAGACTGTAATTCGCAACAAAGTAAGTACGACTTTGTGGCTAAAAGGTTATGCTCTAGGAAGGGTCTTGCTTTCGAAGAATCATTTGACACCAGTTGCTCGCTTGGAAGCTGTTGGATTTTCGTTGCCCACGCAGCACACAAGTCTTTTCCAATCTATCAGATGGACGTGAAAACGGCATTTCTTAATGGTCCACTGAAGGAAGAGGTTTACGTTGCTCAGCCGGAAGGGTTCGTTGATCCAGATCATCCAGAAAAAGTCTACCTTCTAAGGAAAGCTTTGTATGGATTAAAGCAAGCTCCAAGAGCCTGGTACGATGAACTATCAAACTTCCTGATGTCCAAGCTTTACTAACGGTCAATTGGACCCACACTTTATTCAGATAAATTCGGGGTGGATATTCGTACTTGTCAGTTACGTGATGACATAATTTTTGGGTCGACAAATCCTAAATATTCAAAACGATTTGAAAAGTTAATGCACAGTAGATTTGAAATGTCCTTAATGGGGGAGATGAAATTCTTTTTAGGACTTCAGATCACCGTCCCAAAAAGGTATTAATTTATTTTTTTTTTTATCATCAGGCCAAGTTACGCTTTAGAAATTCTGAAAAGCATAATATGGACAATCGTCACTCTATTGGTACACCATTGGCTACTAAACCCAAATAGATGTAGATTTGAGTGGAGAACCCGTAGACCAATCTGATTATCGTAGTAAAATTGGGTCACTCATGTACTTGTCATCTAGTAGACCAGACTTAGTGCAAGCAGTATGCTATTGTGCACGTTATCAAGCTGACCAACCCAAAAGCACCTTAAAGAGGTTAAAAGAATTTTAAATACCTAAAGGGGTACCATTAATATGGGACTCTAGTATCCAAAGGATTCTGGCTTTGAACTAACTGCATTTTAGACGGATCATGCGAGATGCCTTGATACTCGAAAAGCACTTCTGGTGGGAATACAGTTCCTGGTGATAGCTCGTAAGTGGATGTCAAAGAAACAGAAACGCACGACATCTATTTCTTAAAGACAGGTGAAAATGTATAATGAACCTATATTTTGTCAGAACTGAATACCAATTAGCTGACATGTTTCGGAAAAGCCCTTCCTGAGGTTGGTTTTTTAAGTATCTTGTCAGAAGGATTGGTGAGATGTTTGATCCTGCTGAACTGGAGGTTCGACAAATGAGGACCTGCTTGATTTCATATCAAACATCACCATGTATATATTTTTGAGAAAAGCAAATACAAAAATATATACTTCAAAAAGAAAAATACTAAATCGAAATCAGAAAAATTTCAAAAGATTCTTCTCGACATGTCTCTTGGAATCGATAACATTTACGTGCTTAGAAATGTCGATTAACATTGACACGGGTGTGTAAATGGAAGATTCGAGCGTGAGTTTGCAAATTAGTTTTCAAACATGTCCATTTTAATTTTCTAAATGGCTTATGTGCAAATGTCAGTACATAACCCGGACTTCAAATAAAGGAAGGTTTATAACTTATCCTCCCAATGAGAAAATTAACGTTTCTCGGTCTTGAGCTGTTCTTACAAGACATTCAATGTTTTTAGCTCAAGAAAAAGGATAGTGTACGTTTCAGTGCGCTTACCCTTACCGTTAGAAGAGAAGTCCTCTAACATCTAGTTTTTCAAAAAGTTGAACACAATTTTTCAAGAATTTCTCGATGACAAATCATAATCTTTCAAAATTATGTGTTCAACACTCCATCCCTCACAATGTTTTTAAAAGACAACAATTTCTCAATTGGTCCTATTTTTGAGGGGGAGTTTTTCGAAAAACAAAGTTTTAATGTTCTTGGATACATCAACAATGACAACTCTTATGTATTCAAAACATTATCAAAATGTTCCAAACCATTCATGCTGACCATATTTTCTCCCACAGATTTTTCAAGACATATTTTAATCATAAGGTATTTTAAAAACTAAGTGTTTATTATTTAAAATAAGGGGAGAAAATGTAATTAAAATATGATCTATTCGACTCAATGTGCTGAAGAAAAGGTTTTATGGTTCGATCTTAACAACATCTTAATTTCACGATGAATCTGAAGTCATAAGGTGGTTAGGTTAGGAATCAATCCTATGATCCAACCAGAACCGGAGGATCTACCCAAGGATAATCCAAAGTTAGAAATAGCAGTCCTTAGGTATGATTGGAGATGAATGTATATGGGAATAATGCCGACTAAGATTGAGCTAACACTGGAACAATCACAACAAGGTGTTAGTAATGACGTCTTGGTAAGCATTGAAGGCGTTGAAGAATGAAATGAATGTATGGATTAAAGGGTCTAAAGAAAAGAAGCCCTCCACACAACTTAAGGCAGAAACCGGGTCAATACATATGCTGTCAGAATCTCAAGTTGATTGCTGACATTGAAGAAAATGACATAAGGACCAGTGATGCAATGCACAACGCCTTTGTCTCAGCCAATTTGGGTTTCTCTTAACAGAAGACTTGATCTCATTTTGTCAACGAATGATTACACACATTGTTATCTATTGACATCTCACTCCGAGATTGTTGATATTGAATAGGTGGCAATATGCTCCAGCCTCCGAGTACTAAAACCAAAATGCACTAATCGAGTCTAGAGCCAAGAGATCAATCAAAATCTCGTTAGGACACATTCCATTTCAAACACTTGTTGAACATCATCAGGTTCACAAGCTGTTATCAAGAGTCCTACGCAATATCATTGTGATATTTGCCAGAACATCCGAGTGATACTAATGTATTCACAATGAAGATGGAAATCCTGCTTGAGCCAGCATCAAACAAGCTCTTGGTAGGTGACTTGCGAGATTCTATATGAATCAAACTTGTGACAACTGGATATCGATTTGGTCCAGTAAATGAATTGACGGTTGATGAATTTTGATAAAAAGATTAAAACTCTCGATGTGTTACAAAAACGCTTTTACAAGTAACACGTCGATTGATTTTCAAATCAATTTTCTCGTTTATCACTAACGTAAACCTGCAGGTCAAACAGTGGTGACGGCAACCTCAATCCCATTCAAATGCTCAATCTACAAAGACATACTATCTAGAAAGCTCAAGATTGAAAGACAAAGACTTCCGCTAACTCTGATTTAAAGCTTTCAAGATAATGCAATAGTATGAGCATGTTGGTCAAAGACACAAGATCGCAAGATGGCTTAGCCGATCGCAAAGCATGAAGGAACAAGCTTACAACGAAGACAAAGACCAAGAACACTCGAGCTTAAACGACAAAAGCAATCTCACTGATCTCATGAAGGAGTGTCATTAATGAACTCACTTCGGGGGAGATTGTTAGCCTCAATTTTATTGAGTCAATAAAGGAAGCTCGTTCCCGTGTTCAAGACCTCACTTCGGGGGAGATTGTTAGCCTCAATTTATTGAGTCGAACAAGGAAGCTCGGTCACTCTACGATGGAGCTTCGGTCTTTAATTAGTTAACGTTGTAATAAGATAATATCGGGAATCGGGCTCGATAGATAATCTAATATTGTATATGTTTTGGGTTTAATCCCAAGCAAAACCCGAGCCCGGGTCCTAGTTAAATATCCCGCGCGTCACATTAAATGTGTAGGGGTATATATATATTTAGATATTTTCTAAAATATCTAAATATATATAGATATTTTCTTTTTTAGAAAATATCTAAATTATCTATCTCATAATTCTAAAATATCTTTTTTTCTAATATCTCTCTTTTCTCTCATCATCTCTTTCTCTAAATCTTTTCTACTCCCTATCTCTTTTCTTATTTTCGAGTTGTGATTATATGAAGTGGTAAATCGAGAACCTACATATCCCTTGTTGATCTTTGCTGCCACAACTCTTCAAAAACTTTTCAGCAACCCTTCATATCAGCAATCAAATCATATAGTTTCAGACTATTCTCATCACTTCCAGGTGTGTTTACTCTTGTAAGAGGTAAATCATTAAAACTTTAAATGGATTTGATGTCTCTTTACCAGTTACTCTTTTACTCTAGAGTAGTCAGACCTTTGGCCACCAGAAAGTGCATGTCCCATTGGTGACTGATGAAAACGCATCTGGGTTTGAGCAACTCTCGGCAGTACATGAAACATTGTGTTGAATACCAGATGGGTTTTTACAACCCGATTACAAGCCATAAACGGATTAAGATATGCCTTATACCTGTAGCCTATTGCTCAGGGCTAGTCAATCCTTTGGCACCTAGAAAGGTGGGTTAAAATTCCATGGTGGATTGATTACCATATCAACTCTTTGTACATGAAACTTGGTGAGTTGATGTACCATCTACTTTTTGGTAAAGTGTCAACCATCTAATATGGATTTGCAATTTGTCTTTACCATGAGCCATAACCTCATGGACTAGTTATGGTTTTTCCACAGCCTTTACCACAAACCATAAACTTGTAGGCTAGCCAACTCTTTACTAACCAAATATGGTAGTTGATAACCAAACTAAAAAAAAGAAATTTTTGTAAATTATCAGACCATAAACGATTTTGAGAAATTCTTTACCATGAGCCGTTGCTCCTGGACTGCGTCAGTCCTTATGTTTGTTAGACATGGTGGACTGATAACCATTTGTTGTGTTAGTGCATAACACCTCCACCAAGTGTTGTTCTCCTAATCTCCATTACTTCCTAATGCCAGCTTGCTTCTCCATCCATTTTAACAGTTTGTAGCAATCCTCATCTGGTTTTCCTTATTGAAGCTTTTTATCTAGCATAGCTTTACATACCTCAGCAGTTAAAGGATATTTTCTTTCAGCAACATATAAATTATCTGATGACTCGAATTTAAGCAATGTACTCTGCAGGTTGTATAATAACTCGCCATATGATCCTTTGTTGACCTAATAAACTCCAAATAGGATCTGTACTAAGGGGTTCCTCAAACATATTCTTTAAATATTCCCAAAGTACCTTCTCAAGTTCATCCTCTGGTCCATCCATACCATATCTATTCATGACAATCCTATATAATTTAGTAAGATCATCCCTAGTTATATCCTTCAGCATAGCTTCAAAATTTATGTACATTATATCAGTTCCATCTTCCCTAACAATTTGGTACACACCTTTCTCTCCTTGCTTGATGATCTTATAAGTAGCTATACTTAGGGGTTTCATAGCCATAGGAACTGGATTAACAGGAATATTAGTACCTGAAATAAGATCAGCATCTGTACTAGCTTCAGATTCATCCTCATCAGTCTTTTCATAATGTAATCCTTTCCTAGCTATTTGTTTCCTCCTCTTTCCAGTCTTCTTGGTAGACTCATCATCTTTTGCTTCATCACTCTTTAGTCTTTTTGAAGTCTCTGTTTGAAGTTCTTCACCAAATCTTTTCAGACTGTCTTTTGTAGCTTCAAAATTTATAGGTGCAAAAGATTCAACTTGCTTCACCAGCTTATCAAATTCTTCTTTCACTTCTTCAAAACTTAAATTCTTCAGCTGAGATAGCTTCCATGTCCCCTGATTCTTCAAGTAATTCATCATATATGTTCTCAGCTATGATTGGGTCATGGGTTTATTTCTTTTAGCTCTTGCTCTTTCTTCTGCAAAATATTTCTTCCTTTGATTTACTAGCTCAACCATCTTCTTTGCAAAGTCTTCTCCTTGTAAGTCACTCCAGCACACTCTTTGACAACTCGCATTATCTTCAATATTGCTCTAAAAAGATTCCAATCTCATTTGTGTAATGCTGAGCTTCAAATTAAACTTGAGCTTTTCTTTTCTTTTGTTGCTCATTTAATTCTTCTTCTTCTGCAATTCTTTATGCTAAGAGAGAATCCAAGTTTACTGTTTTTAGCCCTCTTCTTTCTCTAAAGTATCAATCTATAGCTTCAGCTAGACTAGCTTCCTCCTGTAGAATTAGTTCCTTAGTCTTTCTTAGGAGCTTCTTCAATGATCATAGGAGCTATCTTCCTCTTTGGCCTTTATCAGGGGAAGGAATAGACTTGTTAATACTGTCAGTACTAACTTGTTCACTAACAGTACTAACTTTAATACTGCCAGTATTAACTCCTTCAACAGTATTAACTCCTTCAGCAGTATTAACTTCTTCTTGAAAATCTAAGCTAGTGACAACCTTCTTTCCCTTTGTCTCTTTCCTTCTCTTATACCTTCTTCCCTTATCTATTGACTTTGGCTTTTGAGAAGCAACCCTGGAGAGAGTTTTAGCTGCTTCTAATGTAGTAGGGCTTATGTCTTCAACTTGTTCCTCCCCTGAAGCATTGACAGTAGTCTTAGAAGGAGTAACCAGCCCTTGTACCAAAGAAACTAGAGGATCATCTTGACTTTTCCTCCCCTGAGCCTCAGATTCTTCCTCTTCAGAGTCTGATAAGACCACATTTCTCCTTTTTAAAATACCTTCCAGCTTCTTCACCTTCTTGACTAACTTCACAATAGCACTCCCCATTGTTAGCTTGGTTTGCTTGAGATCCTTTTCCAGACTAGCAACTCTTGTCATTAGTTGAGGAACTAATTGAAGCAAATCATCCACAGACATCTGTTCTTGGGCATGCTCTTGTGGGGGTGAGAAGTGTTGGTGTGCAGGAGATGGTTCCTCAAAAGTGTGCTCCATAGGTTCAGGGTCAGTTTCAGGGATAGGTGTAGGTGTAGATGCAGGGATAGGAGTAGGTATAGGTGGTGGAGATTGTACTGGTGGTGAAGATGGAGATGGTACTGGAATAGTGGATGATGATGGTTGAGATGGAGCCACATCAGGATGTGCTTGACCTGCATTTGGATTAGTAACAAGCAGCATAGCAGGCAACAAAGGTCTTGGTACCCCTCTAAAACCCCTTTTCATATTCCCAAAAATCTTTTTGGTCAGGGTCACAGCTAGATAAGGGTGTTTGTTTTCCGTTTGAATATCCAAAATTAGTTGCAAAAAACGAGGATACATCAAAAACTTTGTTTTGCTTTTTAAGTTTGCCACCATGCCATCAAAAATTAGTTTTGAAAAATTATAAACTCTGCCAGTGGAAAGACAAATCAAAGCAGTAGCAATATTGCTACCAAATTGATCCCATCCACCACTTTTAGAGCTTATACAGTGCAAAAGATGGTGGACTAAAAATCTCCATTGGGGTGTGAAAAAGCTTTTCCAAAAGGTGAAAGATCCGTCAGTAGGATACCCCATTTGCCCCATCCCTTCAAAAATCTCATTATTTGGCAACATTGTAATCCCTGAAGCATCTGCTAAGTGAAGCTTATCTCTAATAGATGCCTCAGTGATTGTATACTCAGTGGTATCAATAGTTGCATGTAACTCTAGAGTCCCATCAGCAATAGTATTGGCAGTAGCAGTCTGCCAAAACTGTTTGACTAGGGAATCATAGATAATTGGATTAGTAGATAAAGCATACCTGAGGTTGGAACCTCGTAGAAAATCCACTATCTCTGCAAACCCTGCACTTTCATCAGGCTTGCGCAAGAACCCCACTTGATTGTGTTTGTCGCAGTATTTTAATTGAGCCATGAATCGAAAGTAGTAATAAAAAGTAGTGACTTGAACTGAAAAGTTACTGGGTTTAGGTACGAGTGAGGTTGTAGATGCTGGTAGCAGGACAATTGACTATATTCTTTATAAAAATAAAGAGGATTTTTACTTTGCGAAAAGGAGATAGCAATAAACAGATAAGTATGAAAGAGAAATCAAACATTTATCTATATATAGCTTCTCTGTTAACGACAATAGCGCCGTAAAAATCTGTAACGGTAACATTTAAACAGTGTTTAAGCAGAGAAAGTCAATTTTCCCGCAACCAGCACTAACAAAAACCTACCAGTATTAAAATTTACACTACCAGACTTAACTTTGGTCAAACAGAATTAATTATGATACAACCCGAATTAACTCTTTTTCAACCAGAATTAAGTTTTTACTGAGGCACACCTGCCTTTCAACTGCAAATCCATGCTATTCCTGCAAGAATGAGACTAAAACAAAGAAAAACATGCTGCAAGAGTTTGTATAGACAGAATTAACTTAAACTAACTACCCGTATTAGTACTACTAACTACCAGAATTAATACTATTAACTACCAGGATTAATACTACTTAAGCCAGATTGTAGTTAAACTAACTACCAGAAGTATACACACTATACAATTTAGCCTCCCCTTAAACGTAGCTATGAGTTTACCATCCCAATACTAACCACTAAGTAATTAAACCGTGGTCCATCAAAAGGTTTAGTCAATAGGTCAGCTACATTTAAGTCTGTGTGAATTTTCTCCACACTAATGAGCTTCTTCTCATAACAATCTCTTATAAAATGGTGGCGTATCTCTATGTGCTTTGTTTTGGAATGATACACAGGGTTCTTCACAATGCAGATTGTGCTTTCATTATCAATGTGGATTTTGGTATTCATGAAATTGAAACCATAGTCCAGTAGTTGATTTTGAACCCACAATACTTGTCCACAGCAATTTGCAGCAGCTACATATTCAGCTTCAGTTGTAGAAGTAGCCACTATGGTCTGTTTCTTGCATTGCCATGAGATAAGTCTTTGTCCAAGGAATTGACAACCACCTGTTGTGGATTTCCAGATATGTAGCCTTTGTTACCTCCAAAGGTAACCGATCCCCCATTGAATTCTTCAAAATCCTCCAGTTGATCCTTGTTACCTGTCATGTGCCCTGAGACATCGCCACATATCAAATATAACCTCTTCTACCCATGTTTTCAGTGGTGATGAATCCTACACATATAAAAGAAAATTATATTTTCTTAGGGACCCCGGCCTTTCAGCTTGTCTGCCTTGTTGGACCTTTAGCATCCATTCTAATAATAAGATTGTCCACTGTCATAATTGGAGTTTGGAATTAGAGTTTCCTCAATTTATAAACCTGCTGAGGTAATCTTAAACAGCAGATCCCAATTTCCCTTTACAGCAGAAAAATGAGACATTTGTGCTGGTAGTTTTTGCAAGGTCTTTCTTACGATGAATATGATTTGAAAAAATGCCCTCTTATTTAAATTGATTCACCTGTGGTCTTTTATTAACTGAAGTGTATGAGTTCTTAGTTAGTACTGATTGTCAAGATTCTAACATTATTAACATTAGAACTACCAGAATTAACTCATAGTCCTAACAGGATTAATATTTGTCCTACCAGTATTAACATTAGGCCTAACAGAATTAATGTTTGGTCTACCAGTATTAAGTTGTACTGATCTAGGAACAAGTTTATTAGCATGATTAACCCTGTTTGCATTGGTCCATACTGGTTTTGCCACCCCATTACCAGTATTAACAACCCTTTGTTTCTTTACTTCAGCCTCTCTTGCCATTTTCTTTTCATAATAGTCACAATCTTTAATCAAATGACATAAACTACCACAAACAAAACATTTCTTCTTTGTAAAAGAGTAACCTTCCCCTAGTTTCTCTTTCCATCATTATAGCATTCCAATTCTTCCTATTCACTTAGGTGTTGCTGATCTTGATTGTTGTCCAAGGAGTTTTTATGTGAAAAACACAACTAGGTTCAACTTCTTTTGATTTTGGATCAGACACACCTTGTTCATTTGATGTTATAGGTGTAGACACATACACTTCTGGAGGCACACTTGAAATCTCAGATTCAGGATTAACAGAATGTTCAGAGGAAGTTCCAATAGATCCTGCACTGTCATTAGATTGACAGGTAGAATATTCACTGGATCTATCATCTGATACATTGGGTTTATGTCCTCGCGGTCTCCCTTTTTACACCATAAACATATAAAGACTCATCAATTTCTTCTTCTTGTGGTGTAGAGTAATAATCCCCACATCAGGGATTGGAACACCTTTAAATCATAGTCTTTGTAATCTCCTGTACAAAGGTTTTCCACTGAATCCTCTTTTGAACCAATTAAACATAGAAAAATTCATTTCTTCCATAACTTAAACTCATTGTTTGATTGTTATTTCCAAACGCCTGAAGCCAACTTTAACTATTTGAACTCATGCCATAACTAATTAATCTCTAAAGATTCTTAGAAGAATCTTTCCATGAATCTAATGTTTTCTGCAATTGTTCCTTTTCTTTTACAACTTTCATTCCTATTCTCCTATATCTTTTAAGCTTTTCATCTTTTTCATATATTTCATTAGCCTGAAATGTAAGCTTTTCATTTAGAGAAAGTTGCTGTTTTTGAAAGTAACAAGTGAGCTTCCTAGTTTCTAACAGCTTAACTATAGGCTAGTATTTGAGCTTTGATCACCTAACTGATTCATTTGTTCATCCACACATGTTTTAGTCAGGGTATTGTATGAATCCAATGCAAGTTTTAGAACCCAAGTTACCCTCATTACTTTGAGCTGATAGCCATAAGTGCATGATTTGTGTCTCTTCAACTTCATATGTTTCACCCTAATTGACAATCCCATCATCCAAATGTCATCAAAGCCTCATCTATTCTTCATCTTGGCTTCCCAGCTTCTTGATGTTGATAAAATGAGTTTCCTCGTTCTTCATTTCCATCATTTGTCCCTTTGCTGTAACATTCCCTAGCAAAATACCATGTTGTGACAATTAAAGCATTCAAGCTTCTTTTTGTCAAAGCCAACATGTGTTTTTCCATCCACACGAACTATCCTTCCTGTTTTCTTATAAAACTTCTTCATTCGAATAGCAATCATTGCTATCTGCCAGTTTATGTCCATACTCTCAATGTCCAAATCTCATCTGGTTCTAGATCTTCATGAAGCAATCCTCAGTCCTCATGATTGTTTGCAAAGATAGAATAGATTACTTCATCGCAAAACCAAGCAAGAACTCTTCTTTTTCAAGGAATATGGTTGAAGAAGTAGAAGGAGTGCAAGTACTACTGTAGGCACCAGTAAAACCAGACTTACCTTATTAGAGCTGCTTTTCTTTGGAAACAAAGCAACATTGAGCACTTGAAGAATGTTTTTGAGGCACCTTGGATTTCCTGCTCAAAAACTCTAAGGTTATTGTACAAATCATTATAGATAAAGTGTCAACCTCTAGTTTAGTTCTAATAAAGTTTCCCCCCCCCCCCCCCCCCCCATTGCCATATTGGGACCATTCTGGGGGCAAAGATCTGAGAAACTTATGATTTAGCATCCTCATTGATACTTCAGCACCACTGACTTCCACTAGAAAGTAATTGTTGGAATCTGTCATATCCCTTTTCTAACCCTTCTGAACTAGATATTTTAAATGCTTCAAACTGTTGTTTGAAAACAGCCTTCTGCATTTTCTTTGAATTTGCATTACCACCAAACCTAGTTCCGATGGCTTCCCAGTTTTTTTTTGAACATCACTTTATTAAAAAACTAGCAAGAAGCTAGAAAAATTACAAAGTTACAAGATGAGGATTTTTTAGCCAATCAACCCAACTAAACGACACATTACATCTAAACCGACTCCAATAAAAAGAATACGACACAACATCATCAAAAATATCCGCCTTAGAAGGAGAAACCACACCAAAGACACACTTATTACGATAAGCCCAAATTAGCCACCACAACCCAAAACACACCCCTTCTAACAACCTTTTATGCTTGATAGGAATCCGAAGATTTACGATCCAAGAAACCCATTCATCGAACGTATGCACTTCCATGAAATCCACCTCCCACCAACGGCAAATCTTGCGAAAATTATCTTTCGCAACAAGGCAATCAAAAAATAAATGACTTGACGATTCCGTGACGCTACCACAAACGGGACAAAGAATAGACGGAATATCTATACCTCTCCGGGATATATTAAGACGGGTAGGCAAACAATCCATTCTCACCTTCCACGCATGAATGTTAACCTTGATTGGCACCGCTTTTATCCATCGAGTTTGAGTAGACACTTCCGGAAACCTGTTATCATCAATAACCTTTCTAGCCGAAGCTACCGAGAACTCACCCGAACCATCAAGCGTCCAATACCACCTATCAGGCGTGACACCAAGAACAACACCTTCCACGTAAGTCGTCAAATCCGTCAACTGATCTTGTTCCACTCCGCTTCTAGGAGCACGACGAAAAGACCAGGTCAAGTTCTCCTGTGACAGTTTAGAAGCCACATCGACAGTCTTCTTCACTTCCAGCGCATAAAGCCTAGGATATCTTTGTTTCAAAACCATGTCTCCATGCCACAAATCCTCCCAAAAATAAGTATCCGCACCATTGCCAAGCTTTTTCTGCATAAAATTATTTAAGTGTATACCTTTTATCTTCAATGTTTCCACCTCCTGGAGAATGCTTCGCCAAATGGACTTGTAACCAACCTTGAATCCGCTACCATTTTTCCCATCTTCGCCATGAATAGCTTTAATAACCCTAGTCCATAACAAGTTCTTTTGAGTTGTAAACCGCCAAACCCATTTACACATAAGAGCTCTATTAAGCGCATATAAACTAGAAACACCAAGGCCACCTTTCTCTTTAGAACACAAAACCTTACTCCATTTCACCCATATCGATTTTTTACTATTTAAATCGACACCACTAAAAAACCGACTTCGAATTGATTCCATGCGTTGAAGGACTTTCATTGGCACCTTGAATATAGACATATGATAAATAGGCATGGATCCTAGAACCGCCTTGAGAAGGGTTAAACGACCACCTATCGATAATGTTTTCATCTTCCATTTTGAAAGACGATCTACCATTTTATCCACAATCTCATCCCAAGATTTAATCCGAGACATATTTCCCCCAACTTTCGAACCTAAATAAGCAAAAGGAGCCTTAAGGACACCACAACCAATTCTATTTGCAGCTTGCACCACCCTATCTTCACTCACCACAACACCCAATAACTTACTCTTGCTTAAATTAATACTAAGACCTGAAGCACGATGAAAACATTTCAACACATATATAATCGTATCAATATTCTTAGTACTCCATTGCCCCATAAACACCGCATCGTCCGCATAGAACATATGAGAAAGATGCATAACCGAATTAAGCACAATGCCGTTAAACATGCCCGCATCCACAACTCTTTTAAAAGAAATGTGAAGACTCTCCATAACCAAAATAAAAATAAACGGAGAAAGAGGATCACCTTGTTTAAGGCCCTTAAAAAACTGAAATTCCTCCGTAGGGCTTCCATTCACTAAAACCGATCCCCAAGAAGATCGAAGACATTCTTGAATCCAACCACACCATTTTTCACCAAAACCAAATTTTCTTAAGACATCATCAAGGTAATCCCACCGAACAGAATCATAAGCCTTTTCAAAGTCAATTTTTAGAATAAATGAATGTTTTTTCTTCAACTTACACCACTGCAAAACCTCATTAAGTATAAATGGTCCGTCAAGAATTTGCCTATCCGCAACAAAAGCCGATTGCACCTCATTAACAATATCTCCAAGCACCACCACAAGACGATTAGCCAAAATTTTGGCAATTATTTTATAAAGGCTCCCAATAAGACTAATCGGTCTGAAATCCTTCACCATTTTTGCTTCGGGAGTCTTCGGAATCAACGCTATGAAAGATGAATTACACCCTTTTGGAATGCGACTGTAATGAAAGAAATATTTCACCGCCGCCAACACATCTTTTTCTATTAAACTCCAAAACCTTTTATAAAAACCAAATGTGAATCCATCCGGCCCCGGAGATTTATCAACACCACAATCCCAAACCGCCTTTTTAATCTCTTCATTTGACACTTCGGCTTCCAAATCCAGTTGTTGCATTGAATTCAGATGATGAGGAAACTCCATATTAAGCATCGGCCGAACAGATTTAGGTCTATCAAAACGATTCTTGAAATGATTAAGGAACTCATTTTTAACCATATTAGGATTTTCCACCCAATCTCCTTCCACCAGAACCCCTCGTATAGAAAGTTGGTTTCGTTTCTTATTAAGAATACCATGGTAATATTTTGAGTTCTCGTCGCCTTCAATTGCCCATTTGATTTTTGCTTTTTGAGACGCCTCCATTGCACACAATTTATCCACCTCTTGAATCGATTTTACAACCTCCGCACGTTTATGCAAAGTATCAGACGACGCATCTCCTTTGTCAATGATCATCTCCAAATCAGCGAGCTCCTGTTTCAGCACATGTTTTCGAGTTTTCGGACTTTGTCTCATGCCATTCCAAACACGTATCTTCTTTTTTAGATATTTCAACTTGTTCATCATGTTGATCATAGCATTAGAATTATCTACCGGAGCTTCACGCCACACCTCATTAACAAAGTTCTCAAAACCCTCCATTTCCAGCCAATAATGAAAAAACCGAAACGGAATAGGTCCATAGTCATGAGTAGATTCACGTAATAATATAGGACGGTGGTCTGATAAAAATCTATCTAGGGTGATGGCTGATAAATTAGGACACTCACTCAGTAAGCTTTCGGACATGAGGAATCTATCAAGCTTACTCATCTTTGAAGCAGATCTGTGACACCATGTAAAAGAACATCCACCAAGTGGAACCTCCTCTAAATTCGCCATTGAGATAAAAGAGTTAAAAGCATTCGCCCCATGCACGTTGAAAATAGTTCCAAATCTCTCATTTTTATTACGGACCTCATTAAAATCACCCATGATAATCACTGAACCTTTCCAATTATCAATGACGTGACATAAATAATCCCATAGACTTTTCTTTTCTGACAACTCTTGCGGGGCATACACCGAAATAATAAGAAGTAATTTGCCATTAGACACCCAATTTCCTTGAATCATAACAAAATAATCTGAAGCCGTTGAATTTAGTTTCTTAAACGCATTAGGATCCCAAACACATAAAATCCCACCTGATTTACCAACCGAGGCACTATGCACATAATCAAACGCAAAGTTACCCCAGTTCAAAAAAATCAATAGACTCCATTTTAGTTTCTTGCAACGTAAGAAAATTCACCTTGTTAGAGACACACAAATCCTTTACCCAATCTTTTTTAGCCTTTGGGTTAAGACCTTGGATATTTAAAGACAACATATTCATCGGAAAACACCATCCACTCCTTGCGATTCAATGATCTCTTCAATATTCTTCATACACCCGTCCATATTATACCCCATAGTTTGTCCCACCTTAACCAATTCATCCATCAACATTTATATAGAACCACCTTTCCGAGAACCTTCAGACTCTCTACAATGATCCGAGTCCATAGATTCCCCACCTGCTTTTTAGTACGTGTTAAACCCCGAGCTAAAATTCACCTCATCAGAAATATTGTTTACATTCCCGAATTCACCATCACAATTATCCTTCTAATTATCCATCTCAACATTTTCAACATCATTCTCTCTTGGTGTAAAACCAGGAGGGTACTCCAAACTCTCTTTTGTGCTCGCCTCCTTATTATTTTTCATCTTATCTTTATTTAGGAGAGAATAAATATTAAACGGGTCTTCTGATTGTTTTCCATTTTGCTCACTAGAAACAACACCATCCTTGGATTTTGGATTCTCCTCCTCAACATCTGTATCAGATACCCTACTAACATCATTTTCCCCTTGTACCTCCTCATCACTCTCACCGAAATCCTTCTTAAAAACTTCTTCACATTCTTCATCTTCTGAGTCACTTTCCTCGTCTTGTTAACCAGGGGATACTCTAAAAACGGATAATTTTTCAGGAAGTCGGAAGTCTTTTGTAATGTTTGATGTACGAATGTCTTTTGCCCAGATTTTATTTATTGTACTTTTGTATTCTAAATGACTTGATCAAAAATTTTAAACCTTGGCAGCACATGTAATGTTTGTTGTTATGTTTGTGATAGTTATAATTTGATTGATTTCCCAGGGATACAAGTGTTAGTGTGTAGTAATTTTAAACGCTTCGCCATATGTCAAAAAAAAATTCATTTTCGAAAATGCTCCGTCGAAACGCGTGACCGCTGTATTTATTGTTATAATTATTTGATAATTATTGTAAAATTGTCTTAAATACTTATCAGCACTTCGAATACACGTATTTTCATTCCCACTATCAAGAATATCCTCAAATCCACATAGTACACCATCGGTTCATCCGTAGTGAAATTGAATTCACTAGACGCTTGGATTAGCTGAGAGAACCACGAACATACTCCTGTAGATAACAAAAACTTCTCCTTTGCCTCCACCGAGTCAAAAGCAATCATAACCCACAAACCACCCATGTATCTTAAATCAATATCGGTGAAGCCTTCATTCCCCAATGCCACTTTTAGATTTTCTAACACTCCAACCTCCTTCACCTTCCCATTTAAACAACATGAGTAATCCTGTGTGTTTACGCAAGAATCATCTAAAACCAACACTGGCTTGCTATCATTCTCCCCATTCCCTTGGCTCTGATTTTTTACCACATTCGCATAGGAACTTACATCATCCCTATGCCCATTGTCCTTAGTATTCCCAATTGATGAGTCTCTGATCTTTCCTTTCATAGCAGGTTGATGACTGCTAGTAGAACCCTTAGGCCTATGGAATCTAGCAGCATTAGCATGAATTCTATGTCTACCAATCCACACCGTACATAAATTACCAACCAAACGCTCCACATCAAAAACTTTAATAAAACGCACAAATCCGAATCTCTTACCAGCCTTTGATCTTTTGTTAGGAATAAACGCATCAACCACATGCCCATATTGTTTACACGCATTCCATAGATCCTTAGCACTCGCTTGCTCAGGAAAATTAGTCACGAACACGGACGTGGAGATCTTCAGCACATCATCCTCCTTAGTTCTCTTAGAACCCATTTGAATCAAAACAAAGAATATATCACCAATTTGAAAAATCACAGCAAAAAAACCTAAAAACGAGGGGTTAAGATTTTGGATTTGAAAGGAATTAGGATTAGGTTTTTTATTGGAAATTTAATTGGAAAAAACAAAAAAAGAGGAAAACGACAAAGAAGCAAACCCTAAATCGAAAACAACAACCCTATAGATCCTGATCATCAAATCATGAAAATAACTCGATAAGGAAATCAATCACAAAGGAATGATCTCACTATTTCAGGCTTGTCTATGATCGATTAACAAGATGATAGTAGTTATTGAGATCGGTTAGGATCTACCTTAAAAATATATAAGGAAGGAACCACCTTAGATTCATTTGGGAAAAAGAAAAAGGAAGAATACATCTATATTATATATATTTATGTGTGTAAGTGGATTTGCGTTCTGCTTGAAGTAACGAAATAAAAAGTGTCTAAAATTGAAAGAATTTGTGTCTTAAATTGAGTCACTTGAAACACAAAATGTGTTGCAAAATGATTATTTGCAAACTTTGAACAATATTTAACATATGTATATGCTTTAAATATGTGCATTGGTTAGTAGATTAGAGTTCAACATGAAGAGAGGTTCGCAATTAACTAAAAAATATTCAAAATAAAGTTAATATGAATAAGATATCATGTCTCAAAGTGAGTCACTTAAAGCACAAAATGAGTTTTTTTTAAAGCATACGATGTAATGGCATCCCAAATTTAGTCATTTGAGCCCACCGGTTGACTCATCACTTCAACACTCACACCTTAAAATACCCATTTATTCACAACTACACACAACTTAGCTATTTTGGCCTCACACAGGGTTCTAAAAAGCGCGTTATAGCGGCGCCATAGCGCGAGGCGTGACCTTCACGTTACGAAACATCGTCTCTAGGCGTAGCGTGCAATAAAGCGCGATAAAGCATGATATTTTTTTGAAGCTTTTAAAAGTTTTCATGGATTTGAACTTATTTACAAGTATTTATGATTTGGGTTGTATGAGATTCGGGCTTAATAACTCCATAACTCAATTTTAAGCCTAGTAGCTAACTAATATTGATCACTCTATAAATATTGTTTGCCGCCTTGAGTCACGCCTTAAAAATGCTATGACGCAACGCCTCACGCTAAAACACAACTTAGCTATTTGGGTCTCATCCACCCACCCACCCACCCTCAATTTTATTTTATTTTTTGAAATGAATATATACAAGCCAATCTTACACTCGTGGACTACACCATATATTTTAAACGAGTGAAATGGATTTTTCTAAACAAAAGCTGCCAAATTGATATTATTTGAACATTTTGGGACGTGGCATAATAAAATGGTGACGTGTTTCACTCGTGTAATACATCTAGCTTTTTACACGAGTGCTTAGTCCATATTCATATTTTCAGAAAAATTGATCCTCGTTATAAACTTGGATGCTATGACAGTCTTATTCCGGTAATTTTCGCTAAAATGAATTACTTTCATTTGTCTCCCTATAATGAAACCCAGAGACACAAGTACACTACTAATGACAAAATATCTTTTGGAATTTAGGTAATGAATTATACAAGTGGGAAAATTAGAGATATGAAGAATAGCCGCCTAGTATTTAAAATAGCGTGTCAATGAGACTTGACCAAGCAAGACAAGCCGTGCCAAGTGTTTCCATTTTGGAGTCGACTTCACACATCTTTCCAATGTATTTCACCCCAAAACCCACTTATGACTTATCTAAAACTTTTTCATATTTTACTACTCTAATATAAACAAACATGTTCAAACCCGGGTTGACCCGACGGTTCAACCGGTTGAACCGGGAACCGGTGATGTTACTGGTCAGTTACTACCCGGGTTTATGAGGATCAAAGACCCGGATTGAACCGCCGGGTTTCACTCGACCCGGGTTGAACCGATAAACCGAAACCGGCCGGGTTTTACTTTTTCCTTTTTCAAATGAAACAAAACCAACGTTTGTTAAACTGAACACATTGCTTTTGTTTCATTCTTTCTTAGTTAATGTCTCAGCCTCTCTTTTAAAAAACACCAACACATTGTGCCTGTTAAACTCTTTCACTTTCCATGACAAAAGATAGTTCATACTTAATAACTAACGTGGTTAAGGCTTTTATACAAGTATAACATTACTCATAGATATGCTATACAGCCTCCAATATGGCTCCCGGACATAGTAGTATCACATTTTCCATCCATAATAATGCTCATACAGTTAAAAGTTGCACAAAGAAAACAAGCATTATGTATAAAGTTGTAATAACGTACATGTTTAAACTGATGAGAGCAATATATTACAATTCCATGCTTATATTGTTAGGAAAATCATAAAAATGGTCTCAAGGGTTCATTCTCTAACCATAATGCTTAATTCATAAAGACAAAACTCTAGTATACATAAAACCGGTTTAACCCAGTGGTTGAACCGGTGACCCGACGACGTGACCGGTCAAAACAGGGTTTTAAAACATTGCATATGAGTTTAGAGTAAATGAAAGTGAAAATTCTAGTAATTTAAATATTTAAATATTTAGTAGGTTGTATTAACTATTTTGAACAAAAGTATGTGTTGATTCTTGTTTTTTTCCTCGAACAAAGATATAGCTACTTATAAACATAAGTGATTTTGAAACAAGCTATGAGTTTACTCATTTATATTTATATATTAACAGCTTATGGGACTTTTACTGAAAATCCAGTAAATATTTTTGTATAATGATTCCGCTGTTGGTAGGCGTCAGAGATTTGATAAAAAAATAATCAATGCAAATATTTTTTTCCTTTTAAAAAAACTAAATAGAAAAATAAACAAGAATAAGACAAATAAATAATAATTAAGAAATTATTATTATTATTTATAAATAAATAAGAATAATAAATAATTTACAAATAAATAAATAAATAAATAATAAATAATATTAATAGATAGAATTAACTATAAAAAAATAAAAAATAAATAATATTAATAATATTAACAAATAATAAAATATTAGTAATAATAATAATAATAAACAGTAAAATAATGATACTAATAATAATAATAATAATAATAATAAAATAAAAAATAAAAAATTAATAATAATAATAATAATAATAAGTATTAATAAATAAAGAAATTATTAAAACAATAAATAATAATAATAAAATAAATAAATTATTATTATTATTATTAATTTTATTTTTTAATATCTATAATAACAATAAATAATAAATAAATAAATAAAACATAAATATTTTTTGTTTTTTGCCTCAAATGAATTCTTACAAGTAGAAAATGGTTTCCACACCAAATATGATGAAAATGAGGAAATGAGAATAACAAAGGACTCAATTCCTTAAAGAATTTAATTCTCCATCATTTTTCTTTTTTACCAACCAAATAATATAAATTAATTCAATTCTATTTCTTTTCCTTAAATTCCATTTACCAAACATGCCCTAAGTGATTTTGAAACAAGCTATGAGTTTACTCATTTATATTTATATATTAACAGCTTATGGGACTTTTAGCTCAAATTGCTAGAGCCCATACGATTATAACCGGCCCACAAAGCTAAAGGCCCATCACATTTCGCCTCGGGAATCAACTCCCTAGGCAAAAGCATCACATTCATAACCTGAAAAATCAACTCCTAGATGGCAGTCGGCCTGACAACTTATTCCCCAAACCATGATTCTATCTCAGTGTAGCTACCTCATTCGTACAGAGGTAATGTCACGGGTATTTCGTTAGTACGTTCAGATCGTACCAAACCTTCTTGTATCTTGAAGAGCCAAGGATGTTACGTCACGTGTCATTCTTGTCTCCATTATAAGATGACCTCCACGTGGGTCATTGATGCGATCGTCGCAGGACTTCAACAAGAAGTTTTACAATCCCCTAGGCAGTGCACCTAATCGTTGTAGTGTAGTATAGGCAAGACTCGGGGGTTGTTATTGTTCTCTAGGGGAATAGGTTGGGTGTTAGCCGTGTATTTATTAAAGTGTTGGTCATTAAATATTCCCGAGCCTTGTATAAGTAAAACGTAGTTTACGGGAATTTAGTAAAGCTAGTTGTCTAGTTGTTGGGCTCAAGCCCATTTGTGTTAAAGAACCGGCCCAACATCAAAGCCCGACAAGCAATAGTCCTCTCTTGTATCTATTTAAAGGCCCAATCCAAGTGTGGAGAGGGTAGTTGCTTCTCATTTTTCTTTTGCATGAACTAGGTACCAACAAGAGCCGAACGAGTGAACTTTTGTAGAGCCGAACGAGTGAACTTTTGTAGAGCCGAACGAGTGAACTTTTGTAGAGCCGAACGAGTGAACTTTTGTAGAGCCGAACGAGTTTTCTAAGATTGGACCGAACGAGCAAAGTTAGATAAAGGACCGATCGAGTTAAGTATAAATGAGCCGAACTAGTTAAAATTTAAAAAGAGCCTAACCAGTTTCACGTATAAGCTCTTTTTCGGTTTTTCGGTTTCGAGTGACGTTAAACGACGGGACTTAAGAATTATATCATCGTGTTCGTGACATCGTTTCGATCGACGTGGTATATTTACTTTTAACCGACGATAACCGTATGAGTTCATAAGATCAAAAGTTCAATCGTTTCATTTCTTATAAATTTCAAACGAAGAAGAAAAAGTATTTAGGAGGGAATTTTTGCATTTATTATCAAGTTTCAAAAAGTGTCACATGCAGTCCCTCTCTTTCAACTATAATTTCACCATTGTCCTTGTTGCATTATTAACCCTCTTTGTTAAACTACAATTACACCGTTAGTCCTCTTTTCGAATACATCAACCGTTAATCATTTCAAGCTCAAAATTTGTGCACCGTTCATCGTTTTAAGCTCACAAATCGTTAACGAAAGTTCAAATTCTTCATTTCAACAACGATTTCAACAACATCAATTCTATTTTCATGGTTTTTCTTGATTTAGTAAAATCCCGCGAACCACTCACGTGTTTTCTCGGTTTAGTCAAGATTTGTAAAATCCCGTGAAATAGTTTTCCACCACAACAACAAATCACTTTACCCACTAAAGATCCTTGTTTATCATTTCACATCACCTTTTGCAATGTCGACTCAACAAGACATTTATGCGGCCGGTTCTGAAAACCGCCCTCCTATGCTTAACAAAGAGAACTACGTTCCATGGTCATCACGTCTTCTTCGGTATGCTAAGAGTAGACCAAATGGAAAGTTAATCTACAACTCCATTATGAATGGTCCATATGTCAGACGAATGATTCCTGAACCAGGTGATGCAGACCGTGAAGTACCTGTTCCTGAAACGTTTCATGAACAAACCGATGATGAACTCACAGAAGCAGAAATTAAACAGATGGAAGCAGATGATCAAGCTATTCAGACTATTCTTCTCGGTCTTCCTGAAGACATCTATGCTGCTGTTGATAGTTGTGAAACTGCTCAGGAAATCTGGTTACGTGTGCAACAAATGATGAAAGGTTCCGATATTGGAATTCAAGAAAAGAAGGCTAAGTTGTTTAATGAATGGGAAAGGTTTACTTCCACTGATGGGGAATCGATTGAGTCTTACTATCATCGTTTCTCAAAATTGATGAATGATTTTAAGAGAAACAAACACTTTCTAGAAAAGATTGCCAGTAATCTCAAGTTCTTAAACAACTTACAACCAGAATGGAGTCGACATGTTACCATTGTTCATGAAACAAAGGATTTGCATGCAGCATATTACACTTAGTTGTATGATTTCTTGAAGTACAATCAAAAGGAGGTTGATGATCTATTTGCAATGTCGACTCAACAAGACATCAATGCTATTAGAGCACAACGATTTGCAAACACACATGATCCTTTGGCATTAATGGCAAACACTCAGACACCGTTTCACCCAGATCACTCATCACTCATTACCTACATACAACATCCTCAACCCAACAACAACTTTGTCCAACAACCTTCATTCAACACGAACTACATGCAACAACCAATGCAAAATCCCAAAGATATCTTAGATCCCACAAATGCATTAGACATGGCACTTGAACTCATGTCTAAGGCATTTCAACTAAACAACATCACTCCAACAAACAACAACCAAAGAAGTTCATCAAACCCTTGCTACAGTCAGATTGCTCAATCGGGTATGAATATAGATGAAGACAGGCATATGATAATGGTTGATGATAATGTTGGGAACCAGTTTAGAGAGAATGCAGTGCAGAATGCAGGACATTTAGATGGGCAGCATGCAGTTCAGAATCTGGGTACTCAGAATGTTGGGAATCAGAATGGGCTTAGTGTGGTTTAAGGGATTGCAAATAAGCATGGGAATGGAAATGTTGTAGCAGCACGGGCTGAGGGTAATGTAAATAGGAATAATAGTAATCAGATAAGGCGTTACAACTGTCAAGGAGAGGATCATCTTGCCTGCAACTACACAGTAAAGCCAGGGAAACAAGATGTTGCTTATCTTCAAAAATAGATGCAGATTGCTCTAAAGGAAGAAGCAGGGATCCAACTCACTCAAGAGGAATTTGATTTCATGGCTGATGCAGGTGCTTATGAAGATATGGAGAGAGTAAATGCCAACTGCACTTTAAAAGATAATTTGCAGCAAGCATCAACATCGGGTACTCAAACTGACAAAGCTCCCGTCTACGATTCAGATGAATCAGCTGAGGTACACCATTTGGAAAATTGTTATGATAATGATATATTCAATATGTTTACTCAAGAAGAGCAATATACTGAGCTACTCGAGCCCATTCCCGAATCACACCAAGTACTACAGAATGATAGTAATGTTATTTCTGAGGTTTTTAGTGTGGAACAAAGTGGGGGAACAATAGAACAACATTCTACTACTCCTGAGGAAACACGTGCTTTATATGATTCATTATATAATAATTTAGCTATTGAAGTTGAGAAAGTCAACTCGGTCAATCACAAGTTAAGAGAAACTAATGCTGATTTGACCACTAAGCTTGCTAGATATAAAAATCAAGAAAAGTGTTTTGAAATTAATCAAGAAAAATATGACAAACTTTAAAGATGTTATCAAAAGTCTGTTTATCAAGAACAATGTCTTACTAAAAAGATAAATTTACTTCACTTAAGTTTCGGTAAACAAATAACTACTTTGAATGAGGAAATTTCAAATCTAAATAAACAGCTTTCAATGGAAAAATAAACTATTTCTTCTCTTCTTGAAGAAAAGAAAAGGTTGAAGTATGATTTCAAAATACGTGAAGACGAGCTTCTTGATAAACAAATTCAACTTGAGAATAAGATAAAGGAATTAGATAATATTTTAGTTAAAACGGGTCAATCGATTTAAACGAGGCACATGCTTTCACCTAAGCCAGACTCGTTTTACCATACCGAACAGAAAATGACTTTGGGTTATCAAAATATTTGTTATCTCAAGCAAGCTTAGCAGAAACAACAGAGTTTGTATAATGGCAAAGTTCTATTGGAAAAACATGATCCTCTTGTTGTGTATGATTCGGAGGAGACACTGTAACTTGTTCAAGAGAGTCGCTTCAAAATGAAACAATTAAACAAAGAAATAAAACCGACAAATTATACAAAGATTAATCATCTTTCAAGGGTTTTTGTTTCTTAAACGGCCAAGTCACGTAAAAAGTTGTCTTTTTCAAATACTTCCAAAACGGCCAATGTTTCCAAATCATTTTCAATACCAAATGAAGATTTTTCGGATGATACTACACCAAGTGTTGCACAAAAATTTCTAAATGAGGTAAAAAGCACCACTGTGACTCTTCAACGTGTTGTCAAACAAAAAATGACTTTGGATATACACAATTGGTCGTCTTCTGCTCACCAAGAGATTCACAAAATTGTAAAAGATGAAATTTTCCCTATCGTTAACAAAGTTGACGCTATAGTGCAAAATTTCGAAATACAATTTCTGAAAGAAGTAGCCAAATTTGTTTGAGACTTCCAATCTCTTGCAAAAGAAGCTGATGAATCTCTTGCTAAGCACAAGGCATTGGAATTGGAAATTGAGCGTCTATTAAGAGCAGTTGTCAGTCAAGATATTATGTCTATTGTGCAAAATAATTCTATTGTAGATACATCAAATCTCCAAACTGAGCTTGAACGTACGAAAGAACGCTTTGAAAACTGTATAATTAAAAAGGAGAATGAATATGCTAAACTTTGGAATGATTGGTACAAAAAGTGTGAAGAATGCAAATATGACAAAATTTCGTATGATAAAGCTTATAATGACATGCAACAAAAGATCGAACGGTTGCAAGCTCAGTTGGGAGATCAAAAGGGTAAAAGTAAGGATACTCCATGTGTATCAAATACCCTTGATCCTTTGCTTCAAAAACTAGAAAATGAGAATGTAGAATTAGAGTTTCAGGTTCAGAATTATGAAAAGGAAAATGTTTATCTTAAGACCACATACAAGAACATGTTTGACTCTATTAAAGTGACACGGGCTCAAACCAAAGCGATAATTAACTCTTTGCAAGATAAATTACATGACGCGATATATGAAAATGCTAAGTTGAGAGCTCAGTTATTTGATAAGGTTTCTGAACAAAAGGATACCAACAAAGGTACGAGTGTGAATACTCAAATTTCAAAGCAATCAATCTTGGGAAAACCACCTTCTTCTTCTAAACCAAAACTATATTTTGTAACTCCTTTCCCAAGATCGATGAGAGACATGCTTTGTCAAAACCAGTCACTTTAAACTCGGTACCCATACCACAAGAATCAAAACTTGTGAAAAATGATAATGTGATTGCCCCAGGAATGTTTAGGATTAATCCTTTAAGCCTTCTAGGGAAGAAAAACTTGTGCCTAACAAAGTTAGAGCAAGCGTTAAGATAAATCCGATCACTGTTTCACAACCTCATGTCATCACAAAGAAAGGTGTTAATTCTAACTTAAATGGTTTGTCTTCTACAGGAGTAGACAACACTGCTAAGACCAGAAGGCCACAGCCTAGGAGCAATACAAAGAATGATAGGGTCCCTTCTGCGTCTAAGAGTAGTTGCATCAAGAATAAAGAAGTTGAAGTAGAAGAACACACTAGGAATTTACTGCTTTCTAAGATAAGAAAACAATATGTCCATCTGAATTAATAACGTAAAGCTTGCTATTCAAGAAAGATAAATCTGAAGTTGTTTGTGCTAGTGAAGCAATGTTTAATTGACTGCTAATCATGATGTGTGTGTGCTTTAATTTACGTGAATGGCTTAAATCTCGTAGTAAAGAAAAAAGGCAAAAGTTCCAAATATTGCAAATCAAACGAAACTCAAGCCATATGTCAAGAAACCTAAGAAAGTAGGGTCCAACGAAAGACTTGCTTCACCTAAGCCTAGTAAACCTAGATCTTGCCTTAGGTGGTCACCAACTAGAAGAATTTTTGACCCTAAAAGAAAAATAATTGCAGCCAGCGAATTCGAGTGTCAATCTGACTGCTCAAATGGTGATAATGCATGTACTTCTAACCCTCAGGAACCTACAATCAAACGGTTTCCAAATTCTACTTCTTTTCTTGGGAGGTTATCTAAATTTGTTTATGGTGTGTCGACTCGGGTTGTTCCAAGCATATGACTGGGAATCTAAAGCTTCTCATCAATTTTGTTTGGAAGTTTTTAGGAACCGTGCTCTTTGGAAATGATTATATTGCTGTAATTCTGGGTTTTGGTGATCTTTAATGGGGAAATATATTGATCACCAGGGTTTATTTAGTTGAGGGCTTGGGGCACAACCTGTTCTCAGTTGGGCAGTTTTGTGATTCAGATTTAGAGGTCGCTTTCAGAAGAAACACATGTTTCGTCCAAAACTTAAAAGGAGTTGATTTATTAAAAGGAAATCACACAACAAACCTTTACACTATCAATCTTTATGAACTGGCCTCTGCTTCTCCAATTTGCCTCATGGCTCGTGCCACTTCTACCAAGTCATGGTTATGGCATCAACGTTTATCCCACCTCAATTTTGACACCATAAATGACCTTGCCAGAAACGATCTTGTCACCGGTCTTTCAAAATTCAAATATCATAAAGAACATCTTTATCCCTCATGTGAGCAAGGAAAAAGCAAAAGGGCATCTCACCCACCCAAACCAGTTTCAAATTCTAAGCAGAGGTTACACCTTCTTTATATGGATTTGTGTTGTCCAATGAGAATCACAAGCATAAATGGGAAGCGATATGTTCTGGAGATTGTGGATGACTACTCTCGTTACACTTGGGAACACTTTTTCAGATCAAAAGATGAAGCACCAGAAGTGATTAAAACCTTCTTGAAGAAAATTACCGTCCTTTTGCAAGATCCTGTCATTATGGTAAGAACCGACAATGGCACTGACTTCAAGAATCAAGTACTTTAAGAATACTTTAATAGTGTTAGCATCTTACACCAAGCATCTTCTGTCTGAACACCTCAACAAAATAGAGTAGTCGAACGAAGAAACCGCACGTTAGTGGAGGCTGCTAGACCAATGTTGATTTTTTCTCGTGCATCGTTATTCTTATGGGCTGAAGCGACTGCTACTGTGTACTACACTCAAAACCGCTCCATCATTCACCGTCGATTTGACAAAACACCATACGAGCTTATTAACAGCAGAAAACCGGATATCTCCTTTCTACATGTATTTGGGGCTCTATGTTATCCTAAGAATGATCGTGAAGACATTGGGAAACTTGGTGCAAAAGGTGACATTGGTTATTCTGCTAATTCTTGTGCTTACAGAGTTTACAACCGAAGCACAAAGAAAATCATGGAGACAATAAATATGACATTTGATGAGCTTTCAACAATGATTTTTGAACAACGTAGTTCAAAACCCGGGCTTCAAAGCATGACTTCTAGACAAATTAGTTCAGGACTCGATCTTACCTATGCCCCGTCAACAATAACAACTCAAAAACTAACTGAACGTGAATTGGATTTACTGTTCAAAGCTATGCATGATGATTACATTGGTGGTCAACCGTCAGCTGCTCCAAGAACTGGTCTGGCTGCTCAAGCACCTCAAGTTCTTCAGACTTCAACGGCTATTACAACAATAGCAGACACCGCATCGACCCCAACAAATTCATCCTCTCAGGCAACAAATCTTCCAAACAATTCACAAGATGTTGACCAGCTCAAAACACAACAACATGTTCAACATCAACCCGCAACAATTGCTGACAATGTTCCAAAGACTATGTTTGATAAAAATACGTTTCTAAATCCTTTTGCTACTCCATCTACAAGTGCTGCTAAATCATCATCTTCATAATACGTGGATCCATTAAACATGCATATGTTTTACCAACCATACCCTCATGAATATCAATGGACTAAGGATCACCCTCTGGAACAAGTGATAGGAGAACCCTCACGACCAGTTTTGATAAGGAATCAACTCCGATTCGATGGTGACATGTGCATGTATGCATTAACGGTAAGCACTATGGAACCGAAGAATGTCAAAGAGGATATGACCGACCCTGAATGGATTAAATCAATGCAAGAAGAGCTTCTTCAATTCAAAAGGCTTGATGTATGGGTGTTAGTTCCTCCTTCGGATAACATAAAACCTCTTACATTGAAATGGTTATTCAAAAACAAGCATGATGAAGAAAACACGGTCATCTAAAATAAGACTCGTCTAGTTGTGAGAGGGTACCGCTAAGAGGAAGGAATAGATTTCAAAGAATCCTTCGATCCGGTTGCAAGAATGGAAGCTATCAGGATATTTTTAACATATGCTGCACACAAATCATTCATTGTGTTTCAAATGGACGTGAAAACTGCATTTTTGCATGGTACGCTAAAAAAAGACATGTACGTGTGTCAACCTGAAGGTTTCATCGATGCTGATCATCCAAGCTATGTCTACAAGTTAAAGAAGGCACTATATGGGTTAAAGCAAGAACAAAGGGCATTGTACGATGAATTATCAATGTTTCTCCTATAGAATCACTTCTTTAAAGGCACAATTGATCCAACATTCTTTATAAGGTGCTTTGACGATGACATCTTAGTGGTACAAGTCTATGTTGATGATATTATCTTTGGTTCTACACACCCTAGGTATACCCAACTATTTTTTAACCTTATGAAAAGCCGCTTTAAAATGTCGATGATGGGAGAAATGACATTTTTCCTTGGTTTACAAGTTAGCCAATCCCCCTGTGGCATCTTGATAAACCAGTCCAACTACGTGTTAGAAATCCTTAAAAAATATGGAATGTAATCATGTGATCCCGTTGGTACTCCAATGGAGATCAAACAAAGCTTGACATTGATCAAAATGAGTCTCCAGTCGATGCAATGAAATATCATAGCATGATTGGTGCCTTAATGTATCTTACGTCTATTAGACCAGACATTGTACATGCTACTTGTTTATGTGCTCGGTACCAGGCTAAGCCAACCAAGAAGCACCTCAAAGAGGTTAAAAGGATCTTTTGTTATCTCTTGGGAACTATTAATATGGGTCTCTAGTATACGATGGATTCTGGTTTTGAACTAACCGGATTTTCAGATGCTGATTATGCGGGATGTAAAGACACCTTCAAGAGTACTTCCGGTGGAGCTCAATTCTTCGGCGAAAAGCAGGTTAGCTGGTCCTCAAAGAAATAAGACTGTATGGCACTATCTACCACGAAAGCAGAATATGTGTCTCTATCCACTTGTTGTGCCCAAGTCCTTTAGATGCGGACACAGTTAACGGACTATGGCTTTCACTTCAACAAGATTCCAATCTATCGTGATTCAAAATCAGCCATAGCCATATCCTGTAACCCGGTCCAACACTCGAGAACAAAACACATTGCTGTCCGCTACCATTTCATAAAGGAACACGTGGAAAAGGGTACGATTGAACTGTATTTTGTCAAGACGGATTACCAACTGGCCGACCTCTTCACCAAAGCCCTTCTAGTAGATCGATTCAACTATTTGGTTTGTCGCCTTGGTATGCGTAGTTTATCTCCTCAGGAACTTGATCGTCTTGCAAAATTATAGTAATTCTTTGTATATATTTTATCAAAAAATATATAAAAATATAAAACCTATAAAAGCAAAATATAAAATCAAAAAATTTCAAAAATACAAAAATAATCTTCTCTGACATGTCTCTTGACAATCGATAACATTTGCGCACCTATAAATGTTGATTAATATTAACACGGGTGAATAAATGAAGTTCGAGCGAGAGTTTCAAATGCTTTCAAAACATGTCCTTTCACTTTTTCTCTACGAATTCTAAGTAAATGTCAGCTTAGGACTCGGTCTCTAAAGAAAGAAAAATGTTCATTTATGTCCATTTATCCTACACAACAGGAAGTTCATATCTTCTCGGTCTTGAGCAATGTCATATAAACATTCAAAGATTTGAATGCTTAAGAGAAGCACTAAGGAAATGATAATTAATAAGATACATCTGACATCATTTTCCTGTTGAGCACAATTTTTCAAGATATTTTCAAAAGAAAATTTTTATATTCTTTCAAAATTGTGTGCTCAACAAACTCCCACTCCAAGTTTTCACTCTATTCTATAATTGAGGGGGAGTATAATAATATGATTCATTCTGCATGCACTCCTGTTCTCCCAATACTTAGTTAGGCTCATGTGAATTCCGGACATTAAATTGTTTTTAATTCACTAATTGTCAAAAATTGTAACTACATATGCAATTTTTAAGGGGGAGAATAGTGATTAAAATGTGATCAATACGGATTAATAACGGATACGATCTTCAATCTATAAGTGCGTTCCCAAACCTCCCATGTGTAAAACTCTTTCATAATATGGTGCATATGTGTACGGGGAGGTTTTTGGTAACTCTGGAAACACTCAATGTGTCTTAAATGATTTCTCAGACACGTTGATTGATTTTTTTATCAAATGGTTTTATGGAACTTCATGGTAATACACAAAGACCGACCAACTATTGTTTCTCAAGGAGTCATAAGGTGGTTAAGGTTAGGTATATTCGTTCTATGATCCAGCCAAAACCGTAGGGATCTACCCAGGAACACTCCATAAGATAGAGTAGAAGTCCTAGGTACGATTGGAAAAAGGAGTAAAGTGAGAATAATGGAATAGTGTCGACTGAGATGGAGCTAGTGCTGGAACAAACCCAACAAGGTACTAGTCATGAAGTCTCGGTAAGCACTGAAGGGGTTGAAGAATGAAAAAGAATTGTAAGGATAAAGGGTGAAAAGAAAGAAGCCCTCCATACAACCCTAGGCAGAAACCGGGTCAATACATAATCTATCGGTAATCACAAAGATGATTCTGATATTGAAGACTGACATCATGGACCCAGTGATGCAATGCACAACCCTCCCTAGCCACTCAGAATCTCTCAAAAGATTTCTGTTTCATTTCTCACGGAGATCAACACATTTCTATCGGCTTTCTCATTCCGAGATCGTTGATATTGAAAAGGTGGCAGTCCGCTCCAGCCTCCGATTACCAAATAACAAATGTGCACTTATAGAGTCTAGAGCCAACGAGATCCATCAAAAATCTCACTAGGACACAAATTCCAATATACAAAATGTCGTACATCATTATACAACATTTGGTATCAAAAAGTCCTACGCATTATCCTTGTGATAATTGCCAGAACATCAGAGTGATACTCTTTAGTATTCACAGTGAAGATGGAAATCCTTCTTGAGCCAACATCAAACAAGCTCTTGGTAGGTGACTTGCGAGATTCTATATGAATCAAACTTGTGTCAACTGGAAAGAAACGATGGTGCGATTCTAAATTGACGACTCAATCAAAAAGATAGTAACTATTCGATTCACTCTTACCATGTTGTTTGCTTTGAGACGCTCCGGTAATGAGAACGGATAGCGCAGCTACGAAACATTGTCAAGGAGATTCTTTTGAATTCTACCTGATCACAAGCAGTATTTATGCTGATTAATAGGGAACCGTGGTTATTGCAACCGTATTTGATGAAGTGACAAAGATACTTTCGTCCATGTATGTTTATCTCTAACCTATACTTGCAGGTTTCCCCGATGGTAGCAGCTTCTAGTCCATGACGAGTCAAGATTTAAGACCTCATGCTCAATCGACAAAGATAAATACATGATGAAAGCTCAAGCACATGTGTCAAAGTCTTCCGTAATCTCTGATGTACAAACACTTCCTCAAAAGAGCATTGTCAACATGATTTCCGAACAATAACAAAGATATATCACACAAGTGGATCAAGTACTACTCCTACCATGATGTGGTACAAGTAATCAAGTTAAAGAAAATGTTGAGGGAGATTGTTAGCAAGCTTTCAAGACCTTGAGCATGAGGGTGGAGACACAAGATCGCAAAGAGGCATAAAGGTTCATTGATAAAGATTCAGAGATCTCAATAGTCAAGACAAATCAAGGCCAAAGACCATAATATCAGTATTTTTTCAAAGAATATCAAGTTAAAGATCAAGATCCAAGATCACAAGCATGCAAAAGGAACTTCAAAAGAATTCTCAAGAATACAAGGCTCCAAGACTCAAGACGTTATAAGAAGGATCCACAATTGAATGACTACCCCTTAGGGGGAGATTGTTGGCTGTGTTTTTATGTAAAGTAATGGTCATTATATATTCCCGAGCCTTGTATATGAAAAACATAGTTTATGGGAATTCATTTAAGGTAATTGGGCCTAGTTGTCGGGCTTAAAGCCCATGTGTAATAGGTTCGGCCCAAAGACAAAGCCCAACAACCCAAGTAGGGTTAAAACACTCCATGTACTATAAATACCTTTCACCACACAAGGTGAAGGGTGTTGCTTCTCATTTTCTTTCTAGTGCAAGTAACCATTTTCTCTCTTTGTCTCTCTCTAGTTCTTTCTCTCTCTCTAAAATCTTTTCTCTTATTTTGTGTTTATGGTGATGAAATGATATCATCTAACAGTTATTATGGTCACATCGACTATATAACTATCCCACACCATTGCCATGCACTCATTTTTAGTGCAGGATACCCCTAGTACAATCCTCTGAGCCTATTATTTTTCATAGTTCTCGTAATTTTTTGGTTAAGCTAAACAATTAATGAAGAGCATTGTCAACCCTTAAACTAATCGTTACACCTAAATCGCCTTAGCCTACCTTGTATGTACTCACCTTTAGTACATTATTGTTTTAACCCAAGTTAATTATTTGAGTACACGGTTGCTAAGTCCTTATCCTTGTAAATACTATTTTGGGATGATTGGGATTCATGGTAGTATTCATCTTATGAAGAATTGGGGAAGAAGTAATTTATTACCCTTAATAGAGCTCAATAAGCTCCATGTTATTTTGATCCACCTCAAATTGAGTCATTAATTAGATTGTAAATAATCGAGTATGTAAAAGTTCAAGTGTAGGGGTGTATCTATAAACTCCCATGATGTATTATATGTTTAAGCAATGGCAGGGCAAAAGTGTACGAAAAAATGTGAAAAAGAAAAGAATAAAAAAATATATATATATAAATATAAAAAAAATGTATGGGTTGTCATTTGCTTATGTCTATGTTTATATTAGAGTCAAGAAAAGAAAAAGAAAGAGATTGGTGTAGAGTTTTGTAAAGTTTGTATATTTTGTCCGAGTCTTTGCCTTAGCAACAAAGTCAACCTGTATTCTTATAAATAATTAGCAAACCCTTCCACTCTAAATTCACTCAAAGTCACCACCCAAATGTATCCCATCAGTTTTCGCTTCCATTAATGTTATCTCACACCTACACCCCACATACCTTTAAAAGACTTCTTGGACAGTAATGAATAATGCTTGCACCTAGCGGTGGAGGTTTGTTCCTTTACCAAGTCTATGGTAATTTATATGCTATGACATGTAATGAGTGTTGATTCCATTTCCCCATTATGTTATAATTTATTATACACCTAAGAGAAAGAGAGAATTCCAAACACTTATGCGAGGTGCTAGTGTATACTTTCCGTGCTTTTAATTAAGAGGTCTAGAAGGTTGTGTTGTAAGATACTTTTAAAGAGTAGGTTAAATGACCCTTATATTGCTATTGTCTAGGTAGAAAAGCCTATTTGCTTGAGGACAAGCAAATCCCAAGTGTAGGGGTATTTGATGAGGTGTCATTTTAAACACTATTTCAGGGTCATTTAACCTCTTAAATCATGCAAATATGCCTAGATTATGTGCTTAATCATTTGTTTTTAGGTTTTTAGCACTTGTATGGCATTTGGAGGAAATACACGTAACTTGGGCTTATTTGGAGAAGAAACGGACAAGACTACGACTCTACACCAAGAACCATGAAGAATTATTCATTCAGAGCCTGGAGACGGCGTCACAACCACAAAGCGACAGCGTCATGACATTCATGGTGACGACGTCAGAGATTCAGCAATGGCGTCAGGACGTAGCCGACTTAAAGTGAATCTAGAACCATCTACATGGCGACGGCGTCAGGAGTACAAAGCGACTCTGTCCCAGCGATATGTCTATAAATATAAAACCGATTTTAGGGTTTCAAGTCTGTAACTTTGTATAACTTTAGGGAGACGAACCCTAGCCTTTGTAGCAGCTTCATAGGTCGTTTTTAGGGCCTCAAACCCCTATTGTACTACATTGGATCCATGTTTTAATTCAAGTAAGGTTATTTATCTTTAATCATTCAATATGTCTATGTGTTGCATGATTTATTTATCTTCTCTTCTTTCATTATAACATGCGAGGCTAAACCCTCATTTGTATTTGCTTATGATTGCATGAAAGTCAGATTGTAGATCCTTTTAATGTTGCTTCTTATTGATGAATGTGCGCGTTAGGCTTTAGAAAACCAGCTTTTGTCTGTATCGCTATAGACACGTCTAGGGAAACGCGAGTGCGTAGAAAGGATACCATCATGTAACAATCTTCATACTACCTTGCCCTCTTATATGGTTGATCCCTCTTAAGGTATTTTGCACGCATTTAATATACTCTTAGGGGCCTTGTAATAGTCTTCATACTACCTTACTTGTGTGTTGCCCTAACGGAATATTAAATAGACGACGGGTTTGTGTAATCCGTTCATGACCTAGGAAATACTTACACAGATCATCACAAGTGTGACAAGGCAGCAGGGTTAGGAGAAGCAATCTGATAAGTAGTGCATGATTAACTAAATACATTCAATTATCATAAAGTTATCACCAGTAGTTTAGATTAATTACTTTAGTTAATAGTTAAACAAACCAACCTCTCAAACCATTGATTTACCTGCTTTCTATAAAATATAAAAATACAAAAATAATCTTCCCTCAACCCCTAGAATTCTGTTAGACCGTGATCAAGCCTTCGCAACCTATTCCCCTAGAGAACAATAACAACCCCCGAGTCTTGCCTATACTACTACTACAACGGTTAGGTACTCTGCCTAGGGAGTTGTAAAACTTCATGTAGAAGTCCTACGACGACCGCATCAGAGCGGCTAAGCACTTCAAGTGCTGGCCTAGTCATGAATTTAATATCGTTATAATGTTTGTTTCCTATTAGATCATGGTTTTATTGGATATCCTTTTGACTATCGTGTACCCCTGGGTTTTGGTAGTATTGCAGGTGGTTTAGATCATGTTAATCTTGTTATTAGATTACCACTTGAATATGGGATTAGCAGGGTACTAGGGAAGGATGATCATTCTAACCCTAGTGTAAGAACTAACTCTGTTACCTCCTCTACCACTTAATATACTTTAAAAGCACATAAACTCTTTCAGAGAGGGTTAATAATCTGTATAGGCTATTAGACTAGTTTTTGGGATAGCTGGGATTAATCACTATGACCTGGTTGCCCTACCTTCGTGACTTTCATGGGATTCGGGATCGCAAGAATTATAGGGCAGACTAAAGTTATCTATTCAGGTATGTTGACTTTAGAAACCACTAATGAAACCATGGTGTAACATTGCACAGGAAAACATAGTTATAACGGTAGTAATGAAATGGCTAGGCTAGCACGCTTCTCTCCCTGGTAACTTCTATCTCTTTTAGTTTTCTCATTTTTACTTTCCTGTTATTTTCAAAATCAATCTCAAAACACTTTAAAAATGTGACACTTCAAATTAAAACTAATTGACACTTAGCTCTTGGGACGACCTCGGATTTACCATCTCTACACTACTCACGATCGGGTTCTCTGCCCGTTAGTGCGTGATGCATAATTTCTTTTAAATAAAAACTAAATCAGGTTTTACATTTATAAAACCCTAACTACCTTGACTATTCATGCGCACTAAAGAGCAGTGTACCTTATCGTGTATAGTGTAGTGATTGGTAAGTACGGGTGTCGAACCAAGGAACGGTTTGTGTCTCTAATCGTCTAATTGATTTTATTATTCTACCTAAGAAAGCAGGAAAGAAAACATGTTTGAGTATTTGATATTATTGTCTAGTTGTTTTTGGTGGTAAGCCTAGCTTGTCAAAAAGGGAATTGGAGTAGTGGTGAACAACTAGAAAGGAAGAACGCAATTAATTACTATGATCTATAGTGCAATGTCTTGTCGCAATCTTAAATGGGGACTAAACTCATTAGGTCCAATTTGGTAGTTGAAACCTAACCTATGTTTACTGAGTGGAATGAACTCGCATGGAGAATTAACCTATTCTTAGTATGCAGTTGTTAAGATTTAATTTTACTTATAAGATACGCTTATTCTAACAAGAGGTCTCCTTATTAGCTCAGTCTCCTAACCAGGATTTAATGCTAAGGGTTCTTCCTTATTGGTGGAACAATTACGAGTGTTGGTCACTCTATTGCAATCAATCATGCACACAAGGTTTGGGATTCACCTTATACACACTTTTAGTACGCGCTCAACCTTATATCAAAACTTAACAGGGAGTCCAAGGATTTCAATGTGCACTATATAAATTAATAAAGAAAACGATAAAACAACGAGATCATGACATATTAACCGAATGGATAATAAATAATTAAATGCCGAATAACAAACGATAAATCATAACGAGTAATCATAACATCAACAAATTAAATTGCTAGATCAAAATAAATCAAAATAAAATTAAATTAAATTGACCATAATATGTTGAAGTACGAATACAAGTTGTGCCAATTAAGTGCTATCGATCCCCTAGTCGAACGTCATGGCAAACCCCAAAGGGTTTTCCCTACACCAAGTAAACAACCAGGCTGCTCAAAACTCCGATTCTAACTTTGTGGCAAAACCAGCTCATACTAGAATGCCTTTTAGAATTCACGAATGAATTCTTTATATACTAAATTGGAAGTGTGTCATTCTTTTCATCGTAATTGATTTGGTTACAGCGTATCCTCACCGACGTGGTTACGCCGTAAACTTTCTTGTCGTTACGCCGTAAACTTCTGACGTGACTTTCCTTCTTTAAGTGATAATTTTAGTTACGGCGTAATAAATATTCACGTTACGCCGTGACCTTTAATCGGCAACAATATAATTTCCATAATAAAAGATTACGGCGTAACCATATTGGATGTTATGTCGTAAAGCCTCGTCAGCACCGAATCTCCGTAATAATCAAGTGATCATCCAAATCTTCGTAATAAGTGGTCAATTACGGCGTAACTCTTGTTGTCGTTATGCCGTAACTTCTTCGTCAGCATAATTTCACGTGTAATAACCGATGAAGGCGTAATCATGTTATCAATTATGCCGTAACTCATGAATAATGCGGATTTTGATATAAAAAGCCGTTTTTCTGAATCTTTTCTGTTCCATTGCCCAAATTACCTAAAATACAAAATATTAACGAATTCAGTACTAAAACGATATAAAGCAATGCAATAAATGTGGGAATTTGATATGAAAAAGTATTAAATATTTAATGTTATCAAATATCCCCCCACTTGACTTTTACTTGCCCTCAAGTAGAACCTTTTTAAATAATTCTCAAAAATATATCTCCCTAGTTATCCAGGAAGATATGAAGTTAAAAATTACATATGCTAGAAAATTCCAAACCAAGCCCTCACGATAGGAAAAATGAATCACACTCATACTCTCACTAATCTATGTGTTTTATTTTTGGTGATCACTCTACTACTCAGTCATGGCGAGTATTCTATCATAAGCTTGGCCAGGATACTAAGCTTCACCACTAGAGTCTAGATGCAACTGTTCAAAATGGAAAATAGGTTGACACAACACAAAGGCTTACGAGGTTTTGATCATTCAAACAATCTTTCACCCAAAATACCACACCAAAAAGGTAGCTGAATTACACATACATGGCCGTAACAACAGAATAAACATGCGTGATTCGATCACATCCTCATTCGTGTTTAACAAAGGGTTAGGACGAAGAATAATATAGGGTAGGATAAAGACATCGGATGCACATTTAATTGTTATTAAATAAAAACAGAAAACAAATAGTTTCCTAAGTCTATAATCTCCCCATCACTGGTCGCATTCAAATCCCATAAGGTAAAAAAAAGGGTCAAGAGTCAAGGGGTCTTCACAATACACGAGTTAATACGTATGAAATATAGTGTGATGCATTAACTCGACCTTCATCATCAATGATTATGTGCTAAAAAAATTTGAAAATTTGGGCTAAAATAGCACATAATCTCACCAAATACCTCATTTCTATCTCCCTTCCCCCCACTTGAGTTGTACAATTCCCTTATTGTACAAATAAACTTATAATTAGAAAGGAGAGATAGAACTATCCGTTTAGAAAGACGGAATCATCGCCAGCCGGACAAGGCAGAAATACTATCACTATACGACATATAAGCTGACTAATAAACACTTGCTTGCATGCTTTTTATTCTTTTTTCTCTCTTTTTTTCTCTTTTTTTTGATGCAAGACAAGGATACAATAAATCACAATACAGACACATATATACATGAGCGTCCCCCCACTTGAGATCAACTGTCTTCAAAACCCGTCTTTTCTTCAAATACCCTCTATCTTAACCTGCGACTTTACCAGTGAAACCAAAATTAACCAGCAAATCCCCGATCATGGACTAAGAAACTACAAGGTAGGCTAGGCGATAGGTGTAACGAAACAACATATATCAGGTTAT